>JASPKZ010006443.1:0-210000 GCA_030220185.1 Diploptera punctata | reverse complement strand
TTAACTTGACTCAATATAAATTAATCAGAGGCGTATTGTATTAGTTGTAATGCCTTGTGTTTTGTAAACGAAGTAATGAGACGTTACGATCGTTATTCATTTTCCTATATATGTATGAGCTGTTTCCTTCAATTAATTTATTTCCCTATATATACAAGTTCATTTATATAACGAAGCCTGGTAACGTGTAGGCATTATAAACATTAACGACGCTTTTTAAAAAAAATCCTGACCAGGATCGAACCTGGGCCTGCGTCACAAGAGAGTACCTAACCGAGTGCTCTACTGAAATGAACGATACGAATAAGCTTACTGCATGAAAAAAGACTTTCTCCGCCGGATTTGATCTCAAAGGAGACAACTTCTTAGTGTGAATCGTTCTTCAAAACTTTAAATTCCCACCGTCAAGAGTTGCGCCATCATTTGTTTTCAAAGGCTGTACATAACACGGTATTTATAATTTAATTAACACTAAATAAATATATTAATAAATGTATATATTATGTAAACACATTTGATGTTTAAATAAAATTGAATATATTCAGACACTTTTGTGGTATAACACAGCGAACATTAAAATGCAACGTAAGTCGAGAATCTCTGCTAAAACCATATAGAGTGGTTGCATTGTCATTCTTATTATATGGATGTGAATGTTTGACACTTACCTCTGGTCAATTAAGACGTATCGAAGTTTCAGAAATTAAATGTCTTCGCTTTGTAACTGGGAATACATTATTAGATCAGAAAAGAAATACTGACATCAGAAAGGAATTGAACATAGAATCAATAACAACATTAATAGAAAATAGAATAAATTGGAGGGACCACGTCCTATGAATGCCAAACACTAGGATGGCAAGAACTATTTTATATTATAATCCGAGGGAGACAAGAAATATAGGTCGACATTTAAAGAGATGGCGTGAACAATTTTGAGTCGGAACAGACCAACAGGTATAATCATTGAGGAAGATAATGATGATGATGATGATATTACGTAAAGTAAAGTGATCCCACAACAGGCCCGGAGGCCCTTGGGGTAGTAGGAGGTTAAGGCTCCCACTTTTCTAGACAATCGGCACTTTATGTCAGCCGGGTTGTCAGCCCTGCGTGACGGCCGCCTTTGCCCCCAGAACAAGCATCTGGTACTCATTTCCGTTAGAGGCTGAGTCGACCCCAGGGTCATAGTGCCGCCAGATGGTTTGGGTCAGTTTAAAAATCCTAACCCCAACGGGACTTCCCTCGACCCTCCGGCTTGTAGCTCAGTGCCTTAACCACTACGCTACGACTTTAATATATTTAATGAGTTCTTGGAAAGGATCCGCATTTCGATTTTTACAATCTAAGTGCCATAAATATTCCGCTAAATGTATGTCCATCAGAACGCGTCTGATGCTCCCCCTATAAAATCTGCGTCGTAGACTCCGCCAACTAGATTCGATATTATGAACATTCGTTATGAAATCTACAAAGTTTGCCGAATAGTTCACTGTTAGGTGGGCGGCAAAACTACCACCCAGTAACCAATTATACCCTCTCCAGCAGTCTGTGAGAATAGTGCACCCAAAATGAACATGCTTTGCTATCAAATTAAATAGTTACCTATTAGTGTTCGGACAAATTACCATCCGCACCGATTTAGTTCGGACATCGATCATGTCCAAAATCCAGTTTCTTTCAACCATACACCCTCGATGAAATTTCCTCCTACCAATTTTGCACTCATCGATATTTCGACGACGACGTGCCCTGGACCTCCAATTTTGCCACGATTTGCGTATTTATTCTCCATAGATAATAAACACACTTCTCGACAGTAACGTCAGCTACTGTCGTTCGACATTTGTATCCGATAGAACACCAATAGAACAAATATCGTTCTCTATGATAGAACACTGCATAATTGTACGATTATACGTAAATTTACACACGAATGAACTATGCAAATAACTTGGAAAGGATTTATTCTGCAATTCTCGAACCAAGTTCCTTTCGTGACCGACTGGGTGAATTCCGGTTGCCCATTCATACAAGTGAACATTGGGAATACTCTATTCCGTCTTATTGCGGAGTGAGGGGAGCAATGCATTAACGGCACAGCATTCTTGTTCTTAAAAGCCCTTCATCGAACAGAAATTGAATACAGTACATTCTCTACTATCAAGTAGCACTAGGCCTAAATCAAACAAGTTGATGAATTTAGGTATTATTAAGTTAATTTTGTTTAAAAACCAGCAACACACAAGAACACAATTTAAACTACAAATTTTGTCCACTAATTGAAATGGACAGGGAAGGAAAATAATTTTCAGGTTTAAAATTCATACGAAAAATACAGCAATAAAACATGTGGTGAACACTTGTGAATTCTTTATTCATTTCTTGAAAATTTCTGGGAATTTTGTGTGAATGTTGGTCATACTGATTTTACATATATATCTTGCCACCTGCTGGAGGTTACATTAAGCTTTCCGCCACTAGGCGGGGGTTACATGAAGCCGTAGCGCATGCGCACTACAATTCTGTAGAACTTGGAAGAATTCTTGGCAACAAATAGTGGACTTTTTCTTTTATAATGAAATTGGTATGTTTTTGGATTCTGTTTTAAAACATGGGATTACTCATCATTCCTAGTGTTCCCTCCAGGCGCTTTGGGCTTCTGTTATGCTTTCGTTCTTTTGGATCATAATTATTGTTTTCCAAATTGAAATCAGCGATAAGGTATTGTAACATTTTTTTTCTCCAGTTTTATTATTCTATTGATATAAATTATCTGTGCACATCCCATGTCCTTTAAAGAGCGTGTGCAATTCATTCCAGTTGTGAATCTAATTTTTGTTTAAGAAGATTTGAAAGAAATATTTAAAACAATTCGAAAAAGTGTAAACATTTCTTGATTAATCTATTAGTTAATCCAATATTAAAATCCCTACTATTAAATACGATTTTAGCTTATACTAGTTCTATGAAATACACTCATGCAATTATGTTAAACGTCACCCACTATACCATAACCTATAAACGTACAAGTAGGCAGGGTCGTCTTAGGCCATGCCGGGGATCCTGGGCACACAAGAATTTGGGGCCCTGTTGGAAAATAAATAAAGTGAATGACAAAAATATTTTCCTGCTATGATCCTATATACCCATAGGTTAATTGGTACAAACCAAATATACATATGTTATTAATTAGAAAAGTATGCTGCTGGTTTGAATTGGTTACGATTACGATAATGGTTTGTTTCCGGATTTCTGTTGTGCAAAATCTTCTGTTATATTCTCAAAGTCTATTTTTTAAGGATATCGCTTTCTATGCACATAATTGACAAAGTTGTTAGTCGTTCTTGTAACAGTGTTGTTCGTTATTAATATTGTATTATCTTTAACTGTGAAAATGAGCGCTCTCCACTAAAACTTGTATCCATTAAGCAATGGAATATTCTTGTAGCAACTTCAACATTTGGAAACGTTTCTTCTAATTCATCAGACTTTATTAGGTTATGTAAGTTTGAGTTACTCAAATCCGCTGATTCCTTTGTTATGTTCTTTAAATACTGCCTTAAATGAAAACATTCTGATTTCAGCTCATATGCATTAATATCTTCTTGAGAGAATTCTGCAAATTATTTATTGTTTGTCAACTCGTCAGAATCTGTCAGAATCGATTGTTATTAACTGACAAAGAAAATTAAAACTAGTGTCAATTTCTCGGTATGCTGCCGAACGATTTTTTTTTAATGTGCTTATAGTGTGTAGATTACAGGAATAAACGTATCCACACGAAATTTTTCTTTGCCATTCAACTGCACAGTCTCTGATTATGATCCTTCAAAAAGAATTGATGCGTGTGTTGCGATTTTTTTTTCTTTCAGACTTATCTTCATAGTCAGCATTTGGATTTTTTCTTTAGCAGCCGATTCGCACTGATCGAAATTTTTAGGTGCGTTATTGACATAATCGATCAGAGATGCGTAAAGTTATATTGCAATGCCCATGGTCACTTTCTGTAAACTTAAGCTTGTTTTATTCATAATTCCCGAAAGATCATTCTATATCTCCGTCAGAAGAATAGTCTCTCTTTTTTTTCTATGCTTTAGGCTTCCTCGTTGATTGATGTCACTTGTAATTGATGATAAAGTTTCAGAATATTTAAATAACCATTTGGCAAAGCATTAATAACATTAGCACGTGCAGACCATCTAGTATCCGGGAGAGACTTCAGGACTTTATTTGCATCCAAATGCTCTGTCATGATTTCCAAACCGTTTCGTCGGAGCCGATAAAAAAAGTGAACAGTTCCTTGGATAAACTGAAAGTATGCGAGTACTTCAGGAAACTCGTTGCAATTAGCAATGAAACAACCTGGACTAAATTTAGCGTATGTGCTCCACACTGGACAAAAATCTGCAAATTCACAATGTTGTGTTCTTTATTCTTGACAACGGGAATAACAGAAAAGATCTATCCAGCCATAGTTGATGCATTATCGTAATTTTGCCCGCGACAATATTTTATAGGAATATGAAGGCTTTCAAAAAAAATGTAATGGTATCTGCTGTGTGTTGTGCATTATGTTCATCCGTAGGCAAAAATTGCAAATCTCGCAAATAGACTTTCCGTCTTTTACGTATCTAACGATGAAGGTCAGTTGGTCAACGTGGGAGAGATCTGGCATAGAATCCATCCTGCTGATTTCAGTTCGTTAACAATTGCTTTTAATACCTCCTGTCCCGTTATATTAATAAATTTATTACAAATATTTGCAGAAAAATATTATGTACTTCCTTTTCCACGATTTCCGCAGTTTCGTACATGATCAGCAAGAAAAGGATCAAATTCAGTAATCAATTCTAAGCATCCCAAATAATTCCTGTTAATTTGAGACCCTAATACTCATCACCACTAAAAACAAGACCTCTTGAATAAATTTCACTACTGCAACAACTCTTCTAAGTGCATTTTTCGAATAATTGACTTGTGTATTATATTGGGACAGCAATCCACTGTCAACTAGTCCGGTAGTTTTGCTTCTTGCGATATAATTCATCATTAATTGTCTGTGCTGTAAACTGTTCTCATGCTCCATTAATAAGTTGCTTGTAGGCTATATTTCAAATCTTTATATCCATTGGGAGAACTCAAATTATGCTCAGTACCAGTCGTAGTATTTAATAAACGGAAGCAATAACAGTACACAGACTTCTTCGATGGTGAATAAAAGTCATTTTCTTTCTAAAGACTCACCATTCGTCACTTTACGGGTGAAACTATTTTTAATCAAGCATCTAGTTTTTGTTTTACCGCTTGAATCCGGAAAACTTGAAGAAGTTTCGGACAAGTTACAATTTATATTTTGGAAAAACTTTGATCATTTTAGAATCCAAATAACGCGTACTTCTTCCGTTAAAATTTCATCACAATACGTACCAGGATCGGGAGGTACATTTTCCAAGCTTGTAGTTGTTAACTCACAGTAGTTTGAAGTGGAAGTTCAATATCGGATGTGTGTGTCATTTTTGTCCACGTAAGCTCTTTTTCCCGTTGATATTCAGAAGTACTTTGATCTTGAGGTGATGAGAGTGAAGAATCATTCAGTCTATTTGTTTCTTTAACCGTAAAAAATGAAGTGAGTTTAGGAAGTTGTTTGGTTATTTCTTTTTGAGCTGGAACTATTTTCTTATTTTTTTTGTGAACTACTTAAATATGTTATTTTCGACACAATGAAATGATTTATAAATGAACACGTCAACACTTATATTATTTTAATCACTTTCTATTAAACAAAACAAAATCTATATATAAGCATATCCATAGACTGTACAAGCTCGACTTTGTAATCGAAGTGGTTTGTGTAGGTGACTGCTAGATAGTGAAGTTTAGCTATTTATGCTACGAGACACAGAAGTGGCCAGTTATGGCATGGGCGAGTTCCAAAACGAGTCGATGAGCGTCGCTGTGTCAAACAGGAGAACGAGTGGAGATTAATTATTATCCCGAGCATAGCGTAGTGTAAGGGAATATATCGGTCTTTCGGGGCCCCGTGAAGATGGGGACCCTGGTCTCGGGCCCCCTGTGCCCTTATGGTAATGACGGCATTGCAAGTAGACACGGGATAACGTTTCTATTAAACGCAGTGAGAATTTTTTCCGAGTCACAGGAAGACACACCGCGCGCATGCGCCAACAAACGCGAAGCGTTTTTACACTATGAAAGCACGCGATACTGCCAACGTATACACGATATTTAACTAACCTAAAAGCTAACCCTAACGCAATTTAAGCACTCTATCCTGTGAAAGAATGCGACGTCCAAAAATAAATAGTAAGTTCTGAAATTCTGAAGTATATACCGTATGTTGATTGCACTGGAACATGTGTTGTATAGCATATTCGTTAAAATCTATATGGCTGCCACGTCTTTATGTTACGTATGTAGTTAAATTTCATAAAAAAAATTGAAATAATCGTTAGAAAAAATGTAAAATATACTGCAAATGGTGGTAAATATTTTGAAAATAAAACCCTGTTGGCACGTGCGCATGGTGTCTGTCTGGAACTTAGAAAAATTGTCTCAGTCGTAGGCATGTATTTCCAATATTGGCTGAATAATGTTGACATTTTCTCTATTTTAATGCTTTTTTCATAATATATTGGTGCATATATATAATTGCTTTTTTCTACCATGTCCCTGTGTTTATTTAGGCTGAAATTGCTGTTATGTCAAGACATTTTTTATAATACCCAAAACAAATTGTATCAAATTTTGGGTTATAGTTTCATTTGTATTAACATTTCTTACTATTTTTAATAATTTCTAACACTTCATAACATTTTTTACAACTCTTAAATAATGTCTACGGTTTCCATAGAAACGTGGACATCCCCTGATGATATTATTAATCAGTAATCGGATAGGACATTCATTATTACAGAGCAGCCGGTCTACAATTGTAAATATACTTAACGAGAGGATTAAAATACCACATAGAGAGTGAGATATAAACATATAGGCCTACTGTCGTATAGAAATATAATTTCTGGAAGAAGACAAAAATATGACATAGATTATTTTAAAGAAAAACAAATTAAATAAAACTTTGGCTCAAGTTTAGAGAGTGTCTCGCTAAGGTTTTCATACAACATTCTTACGCCACTGTTGCTCTACATACTTTTACCATAATGATGTTTTGTACTATTTTAAACATTTTGCAACCATTATCTAAACATGTCTTACAATGTATTAGTATATATTTACGCAAATTGTGCAATGTAATGCTATGAGATGCGCGTATGCTTAGTGTAACTTCTGCTAGATGGCAATGAAATCGGTATACCCACATTTTAAATTAATTCCAAACCATATTTCAAGATATTAATTGCGCAATGCACAATACTTTGGGATTTCTATTATTTAATAAAGGCCGGTTTTCGTAGAATTGTCTTAAAACGTTGAAAAAGAAACAATTTTAAAAGCAGAGAAAAACAAATTATTTTGAATGTTTTCAAACAGTTTAGTGAAAAATATCCCACATTAGTCATTGAGGATGTGGTGAAAATAACAGCAGAATTTACAGGTGAGTCAGCATATAGCATATATTCTGCTCATAATGAAATTGCAAATAAAGCATATCTATCGACATCATTAAAAAAGCGTAAACGCCGTATGCCCGTTATATTATAAAAATGAAGAATTCTGTATAATTGTCATAAATAATAAATGAAAGTTCCTAATTATTGGTACAATCTTGCTTTGTATTCAGTCTTATTTCCCGAAAATACGATATTGCCTAAGAACGATGTTTCTATCGATGACAGTTTCGTACACAATTTAGTCATATGGCAGGTAAAAGTAACAACAATTCCCCCAATAGACAAAGTCGATGGTGTAATATCTTATGTAACTCTAGTTGGTTCCCATAATGTAACATTTAAATGGAAGACTTTTAAGACTGGCAGAGCAGAAATTTAGTGAGGTGACAATAGAAAATAGGACTTTAAGATGTCGAGTGCAACATGAATATTTACAACGTGTTGGAATAATAGATAAGTATGAAGATAGTGTTGTCCCTCATCCTTTTATTATCAACTAGCTAATACTCGGCGTGCGCTGCTAGACCTATTTTTTATTTTTAGTTTAATATGTAAAAAAAATTACTGGTTAATTAAATTGTATAATATACACCGTGACAAACCAAATAAGACTGTTGCTAGAGTCATTTTTAATTTGGAATTCAGGTAAACCCCCACTTCTAATGGTCGGATTCGCTGATGTTTGGTTAATACCATCCTCGGTTTATTTTAATATCAAATGTTGAGTTTCATGATTTTTAAATATTCATTTCAGGTGAACTGCCATAGTGTTATTTGGATGTAGCTTCTTGTTTCTTCTTAATAGTACTCTATTGTAACTAATAATTAACTTACTAGCACTGCTGCACCCAGAGGTTTCTGCTCACACAGACATAAGCTCTCCATACATCCCTATTGTGAACTAATTTTTATAAAACATTCTCTGTGTAATTCACTTCCCTCAAATCATGTTATTCTCCCATTTCATTCTTGACCTACCTGGATGCATTCCCTCTGGTTTTCCTACCAGACGTTTATATATTTTCGGCTCAAGTTTATAATTTTTAGTTTTGGATTTTAGGTAAACCTCCCTTCTAATGATCGAATTTTGCTGAGTTTTGGATAATACCTACCTCGGTTTATTTTAATAGTATATACTGAGTTTCGACGAGAAATATAAAAAAAATTGCGACCGCTAGAGCGATTTTTAAATGTTTGTTTCAGGTGAACTGCTACACCTAATGGTTTTAGAGCATAATAGATAGCGACTAAACACTCGCTACACCTGAAATCCTGTATGTACAAACTTTCATAAATATCGATTGAGCGGTATATAAATCACAAACATACACACATTAACTTTTTATATATAAGACTACCTAATACCCGGCGTGCGCTGCTACTCCTAAATAAATGAAATATGTTTTGTTTTATTTTTTTAATAAGTAAAAAAGAAAATTTGGATAATATCTACGTCGGTTTATTTTAATAACATACTGAGTTTCTTTGTGTAGAATTGAACATTGCGACCGCTAGAGCGAGTTTTAAATGTTCGTTTCAGGTGAACTCCTGTATCTTATGATTTTAATGCATAATAGATAGTGGCTAATCATTCGCCGTATTTCAAAACTTGTGTGTACAAAGGTATACATTGCGATGAACTAATCATAGCGGTTGCTAAAGTAAATGTTTATTTTAGGATTTCAGGTAAATCCCCACTTCTAATAGTCAGATTAAGATTGTTTTTTGATGACACCTACCTCAGTTTATTTTAAAGCCTATACTGACTTTCGTTGTGGAACATCGAAAATTGGGACTGCTAGAGCGATTTTAAGTGTTTGTTTCAGGTAAACTCCTACACCTATTGGTTATAGAGCATAATATTTAGCGGCTAAACACGCGCGTATTCGAATGCAACGTTGTGTCAAAACTTGTGGTCAAATTGACCGACTACTTTTCGAGTTTGCGAGCACAAACATAAACAAACTTAATTTAAATAAGTAAAGATTGTATCATATCTAGGTAGTTTTGAGAAAAATGACTTCCAGTTGTTTAAAAAATAAATGTAGGTCTTTGTTGCAAAATGTTACCTTGGAATTGAGACTTTATAACAATCTTATCAACATATGAGTGCTTCTGACGCAATAATGAGATAAGTATATTGTCAGTTGCTACATGTGCAATGAAGCAATAAGCAGGTGTATCAAATTTAATCATTTCTTGTTTGCTACAATCATATCTTTATTTAAGCTGATACATTCTTACCATTCTTAGCAAATTCCAAAGGAATGCACTTACTGAGATTTAAGTAAAGTAAGAGACTACATGTTTCGCATCCATATTAGAAGTTTCGAGAGAATTTGGTTTGACAGAAGTCCCTTTAATGCGTTAAAGCACGTGTTTCCAGAGATGAGGCTATCTCCCGTCACCTTGTTTATGAAGGAGAAACTTGTGAGCTTAAATTACCTTTCGAACTATTTCGAAGGTAGTGCTACTATCAGAGATATAATCCACGCCGGCATGTCAAGTAGATAGCCAGGACTAGAAGAGATATCTTGGTCTAAAATAATACAGCCGTCAGGAAATGCGGGCTTGTGTTTTATATGATAGAGCTCGTCTGACGTGGAAAGGATGTGGGGTGGGGATTGTTGAGAGAGAGAAAATTAAGAATTATAATGTGCACTTCCCCAAAAAAAGAATGGGTTGATTCTTGCTATGATTCATAGCGCGATTCACAAGAGAACATAGTCTCCCTCTGTTTCGAAGAACACGATGCAGCTGTGAGACCAAGAGCGCAACGGCTGCTAATCTTGCCATCGTGTCCCCGTAGCACGTACGGTTGAGTCTTGATCCAATACGTTATCAAGGAGAGTGCCTCGCGTTCGATTCTAGGTAGCACCAACTTTTTTTTTAATATTAATGTGAGTTTATTTTAATTTTTCAGAGTTCCTGGCTACTTAATTTAATAAAAAATGTGGAATAATTTTTACCCAACTCCTGTGCGTAGGCTGAACCTGGCCTTAAAAAAACAAACCATATCTGGAAGTTAGGGCAAGAAGCCTTGGCGCAGAGCTACTGGTTCGAGTCCCCATGGGGGAAGACATTTTCACATGGAATTTCGGCCAGTATGGGACCGGTGCCCACCCAGCATCGTGAGGCATTTGGATAGCTACAATAAGTAGCGACTCCAGGTTGAGAAGACCAGCTATAACGGCTGGGGGACCCGATATGCTGATCACATGTCACCCCTACACTGGCTAGATGATCGTCTACCTCTATGATGAACACATGTGGATGTGAGGCTAGCAACCAACTGGTAGGCCAAGGACCTTCGAGGTCTGTCGTGCTTGGAGTTATATCTAGAAGTTAAAGTTCTACTTCCTCACATAAGAAATAAAAAACAAAACAAAAAGATACCAGTGAAAATATCTTGTCCACAGGCTATCAGCTCTACTATAGCTCGAAGTCGATCCAGCATGGATCTGATGAGGTCACGGAATTCTCGATTAGGATTGTCCTCCTCTTATCGGGGCGAGATCTTCCCAGGTATCGAGAACTTGATCCCACAACTCGTCTTTATTTCGAGGGGTTTGGCGGTCACATTGCATAGACAATGACTATTTAATATGAAATAAAGAGGCACCTCTAACCCCATAATAGTGAATATTCTTTCTTTCTTTCTTTCTTCTTTCCTCCCCCCCCCCCAATGCCCCAGGTTTTGTCTTTCGACATTCCTGGCATGGCGTACTTGTAACCCACTTCTGAGGTTGGGGCGCCTGGAAGGCGGGGTTACGTTGCCCCGATGATATGATGGGTGATGATGATAATAATGGTGCACCAGGAGAGTCCCTAATCCTAAGCTTAACCTAAGATGAATATGAATGATGATGATTGCGATGGCCATATGATTTCGGGGACCATTTGGGCCTTAAAAGTTTTCCTGACATTTGTCTTACAGGTGAGGAAAAACCCCAATAAAAACCTCACCCAGAAAAACTGCCCCGACCGGGGATCGAACCCGGGCCTGCTGCGTGACATGGCAGCATGCTACCCCGAGACCACAGTGGTGGACATAATAGTGAATATTGCAATCCTAAATTGAATTAATAAATAACAGGATAATATAAAATCGTCATTGTGCCCAAATGTTAAACTAATCAAATGAAGTTCAATTACATAATATAAACAAACCACAAATTATGACACCATTTCATATAGAAACATTTTAGGTCAGCAAAGAGAATGTTAGATTAGCTCTGAGGTTCCGCATCGGACTACAGAATTGAAGGTTTGAATCCAGCTGAGGAGTTCATAAATTTTTATTTATATCAGATTGCATTTTATTTATGGTTGTTGATATTCCCTGAACTATATATATATGTTTTACAACAAAATAATATTTCATCTTAGTTTTGAGGACTTTCGGAGTCATCATATCAACCCACAAGAGAACAGAATTAAGTAAATGTTGATGTGGTAGGGTGTGTATCATGGCTCGAGCTGTATGCACATGCGCAGTTCATCTATCTGGGACTTCAAATATTCCACCGACCCATTCTTTTTTGGGGGAAGTGTACCATACATTACAAAAACATTGATTCGCCCATATCGCACCATTTTACAATGGAGTAGGTGAAAAATGGTTTTCGAACAATAAAACAATAGAGTGTTGTGAAGAATCAATCAAATTAATCCTGAAAGTGCCGCTCTTCTCACCCCAAATGAAAAACTACCCCCCTTCATTTCTCCAAGCTTCACGTCCATTGAGCCCTGTCTCATACAATAGTTATTGAGATAGCACTCAATGGAAAAATTTTGGTAAATTCTGTACAAATTTTCATCGAACCTATTTACTGGACCAATATGCCACAATCCGGAAGGTAGAGTGTTCGAGTCCTCATGGGGTGAAGATTTTTAAATTGACCAAAACATTCTGGCGACACCATTACCCCGGGTCGACTCAACCTCTAAACGAAATGAGTATCAGACGCTTGTTCTGAGAGTAAGGAGGCCATCACGAGGGCTGACAACCCGGCTGATATCAAGTGCCAATTGTCTAGAAAACTGGGAGACTTATTTTTCTACTACCCCAAGAGCCTCCTAAGGCCTATAGTGTGATCACTTTAGGTTTTAGAAATTGCCATGACAAAAAAAGTATTTGAGCATGTGTGTGTGAGATATCATTGTAGTGGCCATAATTTTTGTTTCTTTTGGAACCAAGCCCGACATATAGCAATAATTTAAGAAAAGTAAGATCAAGTTTGTTAAACCAAAATCTGACCTTGAGGAGGGGGGGGGGAAACAGAGCTTAACCTGAAGAAAAAATTTACAAAATGACTCTAGTTGATGCAAAAGAAAGATATATTCTGTAAACCAGCAATATCTGACCATAAATTCAACTTGTTGAGCAATTTGATAAATATCCTGTTCCTGTTCTTCTTCATACTGAATAAGTATGACCAAAATTTGTGGGAGGTAAATTATGCAGGTAATTAATAGATCACAATAGGAAGTAACATTATAAGTCTCTTCTTAATAAATTAGGTGAATTCAGAATCATCTTACATCATAAATTGTTGTGTTCTATTTGACCCTGTATCGGTATTTCATGTGTACCATCTCAGCTTTTTACTTAAATTTCAACAGTCTGGAAAAGCTGATGATGATGGTATATCAAAACTAGTTCAAATATAACACACCAAGTTATGAGGTAAGATGATTCCAGATTCACCTTATTTATTATAGAGATCCATCCATCCATAGTAATTCTGCCCCAAGGCAGGTCCTTCACTGCAATCATAGCATTTTCATGTTATGCTTGCAGCTTTACTAGGGAATTGTAGGTGTGGTAGCTTCCCGTTGCTTTCCACACCGGTGAAGGATGATGATGATGATGATGATGATGATGATAACAATAAGGATGATGATGATGGACATTTGTCTTATAGGTGAGGAAAAACCCCAATAAAAACATCACCCAGGAAACTGCCCCGACCGGACATCGAACCCGGGCCCACTGCATGATAAGACAGCACGCTACCTCAAGACCACAGCGGTGGACTATTATAGAGATAATGATAAGAAAATATTGGCTCAGGATAGAGATGTATGAAGAGCTTGTGACTGGATGGACATGAACCTTCATGTTTTAGTGCTTAATTATATTTAAATGATTTGGTATAAAATTTTTAATTTATTAAAAGCTCATGAAAGTCTATGTGAAGTTTCATAAATATAGATAATTTTTTATGTTTTTATTATTAATTTAACACTTCTGACTGAAGGATAAATTCTCGCCCAGACCGAGACTCGAACCCGGGACCTTTGGCTTTCTGGGCTAAATGCTCTACCAACTGAGCTATTGAGGCGAGTCGCAATCTAGACACAAATTTTTCTCTTATATACGTTGTATACAATTTTTCTCTTCAAATATAGAAAATTCATACTGATATTTAGATGGATTAAACTAAGCAAACTAAACAAAGGTAGATTTAAGAAAACAATTGGTTTAATTATTTAAATATTTTAAAATAATAAATATGTAGCTACCTATTTTGGTTTATATTATTATTATTATTATCTAAAGAATTTAATTACTTTTTTCAGTTTGAATGTTAATCTATTTTTTTTAAATCATTCTCCTTTACATTAATCTTTTGTGTGTCAGAGTGTGTTTTATATTTTGAAATTTTCTCCTAAATTTGTTTGTTTTTATATTACTTCCAAATGTATTTAATTACCTTCTTCAGTTTTGATATTAATATTATCTATATTTTAAAAATAAAAAAGGAAGTAACATTAAGAGATTTACTTAATAGTTAAAGTACCATAAGAGGTAAGAATCTATAGACCAAATAATATAATTATATTCTATATTTTTTATTTTACTTTCCCTTGTATTATTTATTTCATGTGCCAGAATTTGTATTATACCTTGAAACTGTATCCTAAATTTAAATTCATATTTTGTTTTTATAAAAAAAATTAAAATATGAAGTAACATAATGAGGTTCTTCTTAATAAATAACTAGAGTCTGTATTCATCTTACATCATAGTAGTTTTTTTTTTTTTGGATATGTTTCAAAACAAATCTTCTGTTTTATAGTATCGTCAGCTTTTCCAGACTGTTGATTTTTACATTGTCGGCCTTGGATGTCGACTCCTACTCCACTTTTATGTGGTCCAAAGAACTTTCATATCAAATCCCCCTCCCCGGGAATTCCAAAATTCATGATTCTATCCTTGTTCTTCTGGATGTAGATCTTCTCCAAAATTATCAGTTCTTAGTATTTTCTACATCCAGAAGAGTATGGTTAGAATCATGAATTTTGAAATTCCGGGCAGAGATATTTGATATGCAAGTTCTTTGGACAACAAAACGATGGAGTAGGAGTCGACATCCAGGGCCGACAATGTAAAGAACAACAGTCTGGACAAGCTAACAACAAAACAGAAGATTTGTTTTGAAACATGTCCTAAAAGAACTCAACTACAATGAGGTAAGATGAATATAGACTCTACTTATATACATATATAATATGTCCACCGCTGTGGTCTCGAGGTAGCGTACTGCCTTGTCACGCATCGGGCCCGGGTTCGATCCCCAGTCGGGGCAGTTTTTCTGGGTGAGGTTTTTATCGGGGTTTTTCCTCACCTGTAAGACAAATGTCAGGAAAACTTTAAGGCCCAAACGGTCCCCGAAATCATATGGCCATCATCCTTATCATTATCATCCTTACCATTATCATTATCATCATCATCCTTCACCGGTGTGGAAAGCAACGGGAAGCTACCACACCTACATAATTCCCTAGTAAAGCTGCAAGCATAGCATGAAAATGCTATGATTGCAGTGAAGGACCTGCCTTCGGGCAGAATTACTATGGATGGATATATATAATGTTATATTGCAGATTTTTGCGGATATAAGTATGAATAAGAAAGTTTTCTTGGGTTTTCCGCATCTTGGATTCAAGTTCGGCCCCTGGCCACTGACTCCGACATTTCGGCATGATCCCACATGCCATTATCAAGGAATGATAAGTCAAGTCACAGGTTTAGGTCTTATATAATTAAACAAATAGAGTTTTCGCTGTGGTCCGTTTCCGAACATGTACACCCATCCAAGGTTTACTTCTTATGTAGTTAAACACCTTCACACTGAAAACTGAAGGTGTTTAACTACATAAGAAGTAAACCTTGGATGGGTGTACATCTTCGGAAATGGACCACAGCGAAAACTCTATTTGTTTAATTATATAAGATCTAAACTTGTGACTCAAACTTATCATTCCTTGATAATGGCATGTGGGATCATGCTGAAACGTCGGAGTCAGTGGCCAGGGGCTGAACTTGAATCCAAGACGCGGAAAACCCAAGAAAACTTTCTTATTCATATATATATATATATTTCCTCCCCTTAACTAAAACTTTGCAATGCATATATTTAATTTGTAACTGAACTAAACCCGAGCACGAGTACTTGCTCATTTGGTTTTCATTACTGTGTACAAAATTTATTTTTGAATAAAATTTACTCTTATTCTTAAATGTTGTACTGTTGTTATTTTAAGGATGTCACCTGAATAAAAAATATAACATAGAGGATTGAATTGAATTGAACTTACACAATGCATTACAATTTTGCAACTGATGAAGTTGTCTAACAGCATAGCAACTTTAACCTTTTTGTATATACATGTATTAATGAAAGTTTATTTTTATTTACAGATAAATGATTTGATGATTTGAAACAACCGAAAATCATAATGTTCCTCTTGTTAGTGATTACTCTTATTGTCATTTATTTGACATACATCTGGCTGACACAAAGACCAAAAAACTTCCCACCCGGTAAGTCTTTATGATAATTTACAATAATGTGCCATTTTATTATACATCCATCAATCCATCCTATGGCTCTCATAGAGGCTCTGGCCTCTCCTTTTTTTTTTTTGGTGTTTTCTTAACCAATCTCATTTAATTAAGCTTATTGTCGGCATGTTGCTTCAATAGACATCTACAAGGATTTGAACTTTAATAGTGTCAACACTGATGTAGAGACCCCATGCAACAGAACCTAATGATGTCGCTGATAGCATATGTCAAATATATATCTACCTTGCCTCAGAACATATTAGCTCTCCCATCTCCCCCATTGTGATAAGATTATATGGACTATTTCAGGAAAGAGAAGAATGGTGGATACGATATATTGAACAATTATATCACTTGTATAAGTCAGTAGATATTGTTACAGATATTAAAATAGCTAGATTGAGATGGACTGGACATATTCAGAGAATGGATAATAGTGAAACGATTAAAAAATTAATGATAGACCATCCAGATGGAAGAAGAAATGTTGGAAGACGTAAAGCTAGGTGAATGGATGGAGTTTTAGAAGATGTCCAGAGACTTAAAATTTGAAATTGGTGAACAGTCGTCAGGAATAGAGTGATCTGGAGGAGGCTGTGACTCGACCCGGGTTGTATGATGTAATAGATACTTGGTATAAAGCATTAGATATTACTTTCTCTGAGGAATCACCCTGTCAAGCACATTCAGTAACTTCTTCCAAGTTAATAATAATACCATGGCATTCGATTAGTAATGGATACAATTTTATAACATCATAAAAAATTTTGTAGGTTACTTTTGGCATTATGAACTTAATTTATAGACTCCGGTCAAATCAACTATACATATCCAAATCCTTAGAATATATGGAACACTCCATTTGCAGTACTATTTCTGAATATCTGTTTCACTGATTGATCTAGAGCATTCTGGATATTAATTCTTAATTGAAATTGAATGCCTCATAGAGGTTATTTGATCTTTATGAATAAGTTATGGTTACAAGGGCTCATGTCTGGTGAATTCAGTGGATGTTCCGAGTACTTCCCAATTCCACATTCTAAACAAATTCTACTGAAAATCTTTTTTTAGGGCAATATTACTTACTAAATGTGAGAAACATTGAATGTATTCACAAAACATTGCTATTTAGATACTTTGAATATTACGGATTTACAACAAAGACTACCCAACAACATACTATAAGATTTCAGTGGTCACCACTAGGATCGCTGATTTACAACAATGTTGCCATAAGTTATCAAATGCCCTAGTATATAGCAGTGAAACATTGTCCAAAACCGATATGACTAGACTTGAGTTCATTTGAAAACAAAATATTAAGAAACATATATAGCCCTATATGTGGCAGGGGAGAATGATGTCTAACATAAATCTCTGAGCTCTATCAGTTGTATAAGTCTCCTGATGTGGTTACATCAATTATAGTTTCGAGATTCTAATGGACAGGGCACATACAAAGAATGACTAAATATGATATACCCAAGAAAATCATCGAATGTATATTTGAAGGAAAAAAATTAATGTGGGACCATAAGAATGTATTGGATGGAAGGAATTTTGGAGGATCTGAGAAAGCTGAGAATTAAGGGATGGTGAGAAACTTGAAAGAGGGTTATGAGGGAAGCCGAGGCTCAAATCGAGCTGTTGTGCTGCTGCTGATAATGATGATACCTCTTCTAAGATAAATTGCAATTGTGATGTAAACAAAGTGAATGTATGACTACATTTTCATTGGTCGAATAATGGTTTTACCTTTAAGTGTGTAAGAAAATGTTGACCACTCTCTAATGCTCAAAATAAAGGAAATAAAAAAATAATATATATATTATCTAGCACATGTTTATATAGGCTAAGTTATATAGGAGAATCTTAAAATATATTATTACAATTTTCCGATTGAGGGTCTTTCCACTTTTCAGCGGTTGCCCTTTTACCAGCCGGCTGCTGATCCTTCACATCCACATGTGTCAATCACAGAGGTAGATGATCAACAGCCAGTGTAGCAGTGACATGTGGTTAGCATGTCGAGTCCCTCAGCCGTTATAGCTGGTTCCTCAACCTGGAGCCGCTACTTATTGTAGCTACCCAATTGCCTCACGATGCTGGGTGGGCACCGATCCCATACTAGCCGAAATACCATGAGAAAATTTCTTCCCCCATGGAGACTCGAATCAGCGCAAGTCCCGTAGCTCTGCACCAAGGCTTCCTACCTTAACCGCTCGGCTACGGCGCGGGACTTATTACAATTTTAATACATTAAATAAGCAATCTTACACATGCACAATGCAGATTATGTTGGAATTTCATTTTTTTACAAAAGTCAACATTTCTGTAGAATTTCTTATACTTTAGAAATAAAGCATTTCAAAAACGAGAGAAACAAATTATTTTTAATATTTTTAAACAGTTTAGTGAAAAATATCCATCCTACATTAACCATTGAGGATGCAGTGAAAATAACAGCAGAATTTACGGATCACTCAATATGGAACATAAATTCTGCTCATAATGAAATAAAGGTTATCTATTGACATCATCAAAATAGCATAAATGTCTAATTAGGTAGTCCCATATATAATTTTTTATTGTAAATAAATTAGAAATGGTACCATCTTACCTTGTCTTATTTCCCATAAAATATGATATTGGGTCTACTAAGAACAATGTTTCTATCAATTACAGTTCCGTACACAATTCAGTCATATGATTGCTAAAAGTAATACCACAGTTCCCCCAAGGAATCAGCAGAGTAATATCTTATGCAAGCTTGTTTACATTACAACAGGAACTTAACTCGGAATTGGTATAGTTTTAAAACTGTAATACATCATTTTTTGTTTGGCGCCCATTTTTTTTGGTTCTAATTTTATCTTTACTTGTAGGTCTAATTAATGTTGTATTTTAGTGCTTCTGATATTAACTAACTAACTCACTGGCATTATTGAACCCATAGGTTCATGGCCATGCGGGCATAAGCTCTCCATACATCCCTATCCTGAGCTAATTTTTACAATCATCCCTGTATAATTGACTTCCCTCAAATCATGATTCTCATTATTCTCTCGCCTCATTCTTGAGCTACCTGTTGGATACTTTCCCTCTGGTTTATCTACAGAGCTTCCATGCCCCTCTTTCATTCCCCAGTGCCACATGTTCTGCCCATTGCAGTCTATGAGATTTAACTGTTCTTATTAAATCTGCCTTTCCATAAAGATCAAGTAGATCACTATTATGTAGTCTTTTCCATTTACCTGTCTGTTCTACTTTCTTTGAGCCAAAATTTTTCCTAAGAACTTTATTCTTGAACAGTCTCTTCTCATCCCTTAAAGTAAAATTCCATGTTTTGCATTCATGTAATATAACTGGGAGAATAACAGTTTTATATATTTTCAAGTTTAATGTTTTTTGAGATAAGTTGGGATAACAAGAATTTCTGTAATCCATAATAACATCCATTTCAGAAATGAGCCTATGTTCAATTTCTTTGTGCGCCTCATTCCTATTTGTAACTACTGTTCCTAGGTATTTGAATTTCTTTCATTTGTCATTAACTATCCATTTCCATTATACAATGCATTTCCTTGTATCTGCATGTTGGCCTTTAGTATCTCTTTGCTATCTCCTATTAATATTACATTATCAGCATAAACAAAACAGTTTATTAATACAATTGTTTTTTATATTGCATTTATTTTGATGTCTGTATTTATTGAGAAAGTCTGTTGCATTGTATATTAAGCCAAATGACTAATAACAAAGTTATTATGTTATTATTAGTAGCATGCACTGCTGTGCCTAATTAAATAAAATTTTGAAGGTTAATTAAATTGTATGGTATATGCTGAGACGAACGAAACATGGTGGTTCCTAGTCAGTTTTTAATTTTGTATTTCAGGTAAACCTCCACTTCTAATTGTCAGATTTCGCTCATTTTTTGACAATCCCTACCTCAGTTTATTTTAATAGGATATATTGAGTTTTGTTGTGAAAGATTAAAAATTGTGACTGCTACAGTGATTTTCTAATTTTCACTTCAGATGAATTCCTACACCTAATGGTTTTAGAAAGTCCAATTATGAATCTAAACCATCGAGGGACCCAATCAGACACATATACAAAAAAATTTCATCAAAATCCATCCAGTCGTTTAGGAGGAGTTCAGTGACAAACATGTGTAGAGAAGAATTATATATACCGGTATATAAAGATTGCTTTGAAGTTGGTATCACAGAAAAAAACTGTTGTGCTTAAGTAAAATTTTTTCACCTCACCTCATATTCTTCTTCTTTTTCTTCTTCTTCTTTTTCTTCTTCTTCTTCTTCTTCTTCTTCTTCTTCTTCTTAAAGCAGTTTCAGAATGTTATTCTCTTCCATCCTCAGTATTTTCACGACCATTGTTATGTCATCTTGAAGAGCTGCCTCCTTCTCTCTCTGTTGGTAGACTGAAGAACCTCGAAATCAAATCATTTTCCCCAGGAATTTCAAAATTCATTAATTTCCTCTTGTCATTTTTTTTAATGCAGGTTTTTCCAAACCTTGAGCTCTTTAGGTTTTTCTATTTGTTTTATTAATTTAGCCTTTCTTTCGATTTGATGTTTTTCTGCCATGCATGGGCTGCTTCTGCAGACTTTTCTACTTCCTCATTCTTGTAAAATTAATAAGCCAAATAGAAAAACCTAAAGATCTCACGGTTTGGGAAAAATCTATATTCAAAAAAAGGAAAAGGAAAAATTTTGAAATTGCCAGAGAAAATGATTTGAATATGAGGTTCTTCAATCAATCAACAGAAAGGAGCAGGAGGAATCTCTTCAGGACAACATAACAACGGTTGTGAAAATACTGAGGATGGAACTGAAGAAGATCCAAAACTGCTCTAAGAAGAAAAAGAATTTGAGGTGAGTTGATAAAATTTTACTTACATAAATAATACCTCATAGAGTTCATTCCTGTTTTTTTATTTTATAGGTCCTCCAATCTTACCAATTGTAGGATGTGTTCCATTCATGCCACATAAGCTTGTTCACTATACAATGGCTGGAGAATGGAGGAAGAAATATGGACCTATTGTTGGTTATGTTCTTGGCTCTGGAAAATTTATTGCAATTTGTGGACCGCATGAAGTATTAGAAGTTCTAAAAAGAGATGAATTTCAAGGAAGACCAAAACATATATTGAAAGAAAGATCATTTAATAAACCTCTTGGTAAGCACTTGTAAATATGAGTAAATTTTTGTACACAGTATTGACATCTGAACTGTGCTGAAGATGAACGGTTTGAGGCATGATTCCTTGGTGCAGAGCTATGTGACTTGCGGTGCTTCAAGTCCTCGTGGGGAAGTAAATTTTATTATGGAATTTTGGTCATTATGGAACTGTTGTCCACCCAGCATCATGAAGAATTTGTATAGCTACAATAAGTAGTAGCTCCAGGTTTAGAAAACCAGTTATAACAGCTGGGAGACCCAACATGATGATCACATGTCACCCCAATATTGGCTATACTAATTCCGAGCTAAGTTGTAATGTAATCAAACCAGATGTATTAATGCATTTTCATTTCGTCGAATAACGCTTTTACATTTAAGCATGTAAGAAAATGTAGTTTGTTAATATTTGAAGTAAAGAAAATAAATGATAAAAAGTGTATTATCTAGCAGTTGTTTATATAAATTATATGACAGAATCTTAAATTACGTAATCTTTTAAAATATACAATTTTATTAGATTAATTAAGCATTATTTTATTCTTATGGAAGCACAATGCAGAATATGTTATAATTTCAATTGTTTTGAAAATGGAAAAATTATGTATCTATAATATTTTATCTACATTCATAGTGTTCTAGTATATGTTGTATATTTAGTATATTTAATTAAATATATTTATAATGGAAACACTATGTTTAGAGAAAGAGTAATGTGGGCTTTGGAGAAATAAAAAAGATGATAAATCAACAAACATTGTTGTTATATTCTGCAATATAACTATGAATCATCATTAAAGTATATTTTATGTTTTGTTTAACCTGTATTTAGTGTTTTGGTAGCATGTTTTGTGTTATGTTAGAATATAAATTATAGGTTTTGTTGCATAGTAACTATGAACTAAAGCATCACTGATTGTTATAATAGTTGATAAAGTTTATTTATGTATTTTTTTTTTTTTTTAAATCATTAGGAAGTTACATTATGAGGTTTAATTTAATATTTGAGTTTGTATTCTTTAACATTCTTACCTCATATGTTTATTCTGTTGGATGATCGTTTCGAAGCTATTGCTCCATCTTCAGCTTGTTTACAAACTGGTTTTTTTCTTTTATTCAAGTTGTCGGCCTTGAAGAAAAGAAAAAACCAGTTTGTGAACAAGCTGAAGATGGAGCAATAGCTTTGAAACGATTGTCCAACAGAATAAACATATGAGGTAAGAATGTTAAAGAATACAAACTCAAATATTTATTTATGTAGTTACAGAAAATCATTATTAAAGTGTATTTTACGTTTTGTTGAACCTATATTTTATGTTTTGATAGTGTATTTTGTTATAAAGTATAGGTTTTGTTGCTTAGTAACTAGGAACTAAAGCGTCACTGATTCTTATAGTAGTAGATAAAATAAATGTATCCAGGATTAGAACATGTTAAACTAAATGTAACATCAAATAATAAGCTTTACTGCTTAAAAGTTATGATTATTCTTGTTAAAAATACTTCGAAATGAATTCGTCTGATGGCATTCTTAATAGCCCTAGCTATCTGCATTCGGACGTAAGAGAATTGTATATATGGAAAGAAATGTTAATGTTTGTATCATGTCTCAAATGGTGTAATGGACTGCAAATTGACATACAAAGTCGGAGGCCCGAGGGTCAATTCCCAGTCCAGACATTAATTGGATGGCATTATGCATCAACTGGCTAAATGCCATTATGTAAGTTTCAAGAAATATATATTTAAAGTTTAAGTCATTCTTCATTATTTATTGTAGCACCAAACTAACAATACTGGATATTATAAGTTATTTTCCGTGTTTGACAGTTATGCATCAACAATCTAAGAATAAGAACATTTGGCACTTAGCTGCATGATGCAAAATTTAGATTAGCATTTATGAAGATTTCATACCCATTTCATATGGTTTCATACCCATTTGTTGCAAAACAAAAAAATCTCTTATAGGATTGATAGCTACTTATTTTAGGAATTCACACCATGAGATATATTCATTTAGATAGAATTTTTTTATCACTCACCTCATATTGTTCAACATGAGGTGAGTGATAAAAAAACTGTACCTAAAGGACAGATAGTGTTTACATTTTCTTTAATAATAAGACTATATTTAAAAATGTGGTGCTAAAAGTGTGCATACACTTACTTCATGATCCAGTTCAACCGATGCACAGTGTAATATTTTGAGAATCTAGCTGGACGAAAGTCAATTTCTGGTCATTTTGTGGAATAAATTCAAAACAAACAAGTTATATTACAATCCAGTACATTTTCTGGGAACCCACACCAAACAGTAATAGGTATAAACAGGTCGGAACGGCCGACTACCTGAGCCTTACCGACCAACAGCTCCCTGCTATCGTGTTATTCATCTGATAATGTTGGTTGAAAATGAGAGAGATCCTTGTTCCCGTGTTTGAAGAAACATAAAATATGAGGTAAGATGTTAAAAAATGATTCATTAATTTACGTTATTCATCTGAGTTTGCTCGATGAATACGCTTTGTTTCTGTGTGCTTTGGTGATTTTGTGTTATTATCATTTTTGTGGGAGTCTCACGGTAAATTCTCATATTTTATTTTGTAAGTATGTATTTTAGTTTAATCATAAATACTAAATTAACTGAGTGAGGTTTTTATTTAATCAGAAACAGTACTTCTTTAGTTTCATCAAGGGTTTTAGTTTATTTCCCCACATTTCCCTGTGCATTGGGTATATTTTTCTTTTCTGAAAGGTCTATTTCTACACTACAAGAAAAATGTTCATATGCTTGCGAAAGTTTGTGAACTCATTACAATTTTTTCTTATTTTCAGAATGACTACACAAATTTCTTGTCGTTCGTTTTTGACGTTTGGTTTTCTAACGCCAAAGAATCAAGATAAGATGCTTTGTTGTATCATATTTTACAAGAACTTGATGTCCAGTCAGTTTCGGATGATATTTTGAAGAGTTTAACCCTCTGCATGCCACTGGCAAATCCTCTTATGTCAGAGATTTAAATTGCATTTGCCGATATGATCAGCTTTGCAAGTAATTTAAGTATATTGTCTGGCAGGTAATGGACAGGAGCATCAGAGCCGATCTAATCAGCTCATGGCACCTAAAGGGTTAAAGAAAAGCAACAATTAGTAGAGTTAGTAAAAATATTGACAAAAGATGGTTTGAAATCAGGAAGACATCGAGAACGCTTCTTAAAAGTGAATTTTTCATGGTTAGAAGCGAACATTTCATTTATGGGTATTGTCAATGAACCTATCGTTGATTTTTCAGTACCTGGAATAAGTAACCAGACTGGAAGACCACCGAAAGACTTTGAAATTTCCAGTGAAAAAACAAAGTGACGGTGAATTCATCATCTTCTTGAAACTCTGTGTCCAGAAGAGATATCGATAGCAAACGAAGTACAGCTTTGCCAGTCAGAAAGAAGGGATTCAGCAGCTATTGTTAAAGAGCTTTGCCAGTTTTCACCCATAAGAGGTACAGAACTAAAAAAAACCACAGTCCAAAGCAAGGTGGACTTTCGAATGACCAAGCTCTGACATTAATCGTTGATGCAAATCTGCCGACATACCAATACAGTATCATACGCGAGCAAACAAAATGAATTAACAAAAATCTGTACCCAATGCCAGTAAGCGTGCATAAAATTTTATTTCATGGGAAAGATATAATTTCTTCATGTGTTTTATCAATTGGTCAAATGTGTGAAGAAGCTCAAGAGGCAAGAAACAAACACAATAGGAAATTTAGAAAACTTTTAACAAGAAAACTTTTAGAATTGATACAAACCGAGATTTACTGAATAGATTGTTAATTTCATCAGATACCTTTATTTCTAGTTTGTGTGCGGCTCCAAAAACAAAATGTGGTAAAATTAAACCTGAGGTATACTAGCTATTAGATGTAACAACTCCAACTGTTGAATGTGAGATACCAATACATGAAACACAGAGATTCTGAAGAATCTGAAGACTCGGATCGAAGTATTGAAGAATCTGATGGTGATTCTAACTAATCTTAATTGCACTAAATTTCGTATTGCTCTTTTGTTTTATTTATTTTTATATTAATTTTAATGTATATTATTAGTTGTAAAAATGTTTTTTTCTAATTATATGTCTAAAACCTTCAGAATATATCTTTTTTATTTATTAATTTATATTTCACCACCTAATAACACATAAATATGGGACAAAATAATTTTGTCCAGCTAGATTTTCAAAATACCACACTGTGCGATGGCATCAAAATCTCTTTTCTTTTTTTTAAAATGATGCTTAGCCAATTTATCTTTTCAAAAAATAAATTTGTCCAGGACTGGAATAAGTTAAACTAAATGTGACAATAAAATTCTTAAGATTAAATGTTTTTAAGATTAAATTTAATTTAATTAATCTAAATTAAACCTCATAGTGATTTCTTCCTATAAAAGTTCAATTAAAATTCTTCTTCATATTAAAAAAATATCTTATTGAAATGAATTTACAGGTATTTTCTTTTCTGATGGTCCTTACTGGGTGGATCAACGCCGTTTTACACTCAGATATCTGAGAGACCTTGGATTTGGAAAGAAATCAATGGAAAGTCAGATAATGGATGAAGTAGAGGAAGTAATAAAAGACATGGCACAAAAAATAGAATTTCAGGTATCAGTTATATAATTTTAATATCTCATTTTATTTACAATATTCATCTCTACATGTATGAAGATCATTTTGCATTACCCAGGTTGCACCACAGGGAGGCGATCTTCTTTACACCGCATATTAAAAATTGCAGTGCATATTTCACGTACATGCAATATTATATATGATAAACATAATAATAAGATTATTTTTAGTCCAATCATCTTACCTCAATATTAATGTTGATTTGTTCTTGGACATGTTTCAAAACAATTCTGTTTTATTGTCAGCTTGTCTGGACAAGGACAAGCTGACGATAAAAAAAATTGTTTTGAAACATGTCCAAGAACAAATCAACATTAATATTGAGGTAAGATAATCAGACTAAAAATAATATAATTAAAATAACCTCAAAATATCACTTCCTAAAATTAAATATTAAATATAATAATAAGAATAATAATGTAATAATAATAACAGTAGTAATATAATGAATAAAACAAAAAACACCCATTAATACATGTACATTACATGCGAAGGTAATGATCAAGCCAAAGTTAAAGTAAATATAAATTTATGTTTCTTTTAAATGATTCTAATATCCAATAGCTCCTGATTTCCTATCGTATGGAATTCCAGATATGAGAAGTAGAGATAGTGTATGATGTTGATTGATGGGATGTCCCATGTTGCGGTATATTAAACAAGAAATTATAGTGTGATAAAATTAGAAACCAACAGGGAAGAGAGATTTAGGTAGACCTAATAAGAAGTGGTTTTAATAAAAATTAAAGTGGGAACTATCATTAGAAGTTATTTTTCAATTTATAAATGAGTTGGAGAAAATGTTTTTATATCTCACCCCATAAAATTGGAATTTGAAACAGGTATCATGAAAACAGGGAACTTTATGAGGTGAGATATAAAAACATTTTCTCCAACTCATTTATAAAAAGAAGTGGCTTGTTGATAGAGACTAAGGCTCGAATCTATGAATGCATTAGACCATAAAAGTCGTTCTCTGCCTGTACTCTGCTGAGAAAGTTGCATCCAAATACATTTTTGCATACTCAAAAATCTGTTCATGCGATAATAATTGTCGAAATTCCTAAGCTACCTGGCAAGGTGACTTAGCAGAAAAACAAATCGTGAGCTACCCGATGGTAACTGATGCAGTTTGAAACCTTGCCGCCTACCTTGCTGCTTGATCCAAGATGTCGGACCTTGAAGACTTTGATCATGTTTTCAGTATACACGGAGAGAAGAGCAATTTAATAGAGTCTAGCAAAGAATTCAACTGGAAGAACAGGAGAATCGGCGTAATATTGCGCGATGCAGACGTCGTATATGGTATTATTTGTGGGACACGAGCGTAAATGCATTCCTCTAGCAGACAAAAATAACTGAAGTGGTTTTATCGCTGAGAATTCTAGGTAATTTCTTGCCAATATTACGAAAACGACGACTTTCATGCATGACCAGTTAGTGGGTAGCTAATTCGATCTTTGCACTTGCTCACGGAAAGTCAGCTCACCAGTGATTGGAAGTAATTTGAGTAGAGACTAATGTATTTGCATGCGGCCCTAAAACAGGTGATAAATAATCCTTGTGGGAAGAAGAAGAAAAGAAGAAGGATTGGTAGAAATTGGTAGAAACTTTGTTTTTTATTTCGTTATGTTTTACTTTACAGGGAAATGGCATGTTTGATGTCTCAACGCTGAATGTGCTCTGGAGAATGTTAGCTGGAAAAAGGTATTCGAGGGATGATAACGAATTGAAAGATCTATTAATGAAACTTAAAAATGCCTTCAGATCGGGTTCTCCAGTTGGTAGGATTGCTGCAATTCTGCCAATTTTGAAACACATTAAGTTTGGACATTCCCATTCAGGACATTCAGAGGTAGTAAATACATTACATCAACTGCAGGAATTTTTCAGAGTAAGTATTAATTTAATACAGTATTACCTCGCTTTTACATTCCTGCATTTAATGCTTTCCCACCTATTACAATATTCTTTTAAGGTCCCTTCAGTTTCCTTATATAATGTATTAAAATCTTCAATTTTGCATTTCTGCAATTTAATTTCCTGCTATTTATGTCACATCACATCAGTTTTCATCGTTAAAGATCGAAGATATTAAATTTATTTGATTGATTATCTCGCTTCTGTAAATCAATATAGAGCAGAGTAAGTTCATTGAGCCAACGAAGCTGGCTCATAGCTGACAAACATTTCTAAAATTCAACCTGCATACTATTATGGCAAAACTAACATATTTCTAATCTCAATAAAGATTAATAGTGCTGCTTGCTGCTCTCTCTCCTTGTTATTTATTGCTGAAATGGAGAAAGTAAAAGAGAGAAGGTCATTTTATGTTTACAACAGTTCAAAACACACATTATATTGAGCTATTATAGGAAAATATCACTATAAGTTTTAATTTAATATAATATTCTTTACATCTCACCTTATTCTTCTAAATATATAAAAGACAAGATATGAGGTGAGGTGTAAAGAATTTAATTATAATTTTTTTTTAATTACGTTATTTAGCCAAAATTATATATTATCCCAGTCAGTGTTTTTTTTTGCATGTTCTAGAACGGTTGCAGAATATATGGGTTAACATTTTTTACCTCCTCCTTGTTCCCCATAATTTACAATTTTCTCTAATATGCACCACCTTCCATCTAGTCCCTTGAAAAGTAAAAAAGGGCGATAACGCTGTAAATTAATAAAACTGAGCCTTATCTCTCCTCATATTTCATGTTCTTTAAGCAGGGAACCATGAGTCAGGATATGGCTGAAGATGGGAGGGATGCCTCCAGAAACTGCGGTTGCGTGCTTGAAGAACATGAAATAAGAGGAGAAATGCAACTCACTTTTTATTAATTTATTACACTGAAAACCTCATAATGTTATTTCTCATAATTAATTTAATGAATACATATTAATTATTATTCAATAGATTTTTACTATTGGCATTGTCTCTGTTTCTAATTTCCATTTCCTTCTGTCTAAGCAGTCCCTTCTCTTCCAATTGCTCACCTTTCATGGCTTCCTGGATATTATTCTTCCAACAATCTTTAGATTATCCTAACCTCTTTCTCCCTCCTCAAATTCATTCTTTGGCTATCTTGTGTTGTCTATCCTAACTGTAACGCAGTCCATCTTACAAGGGATCTGTCAACTATTGCATGCTGAAATCTATTTCAAATTTCTCTCAGAGAAGCATTGTGATGTACCTAAGCCCTGTCCTAAAATTATTTGCCACTTTTAACTGCAAGGCACAGAAATTAAAGTCAGAAACCAGCAATGACAACCCACTGTACAGAGTAGATAGACATCCCAGCAGAGTGGAGTGAAGCAAGATGCGGCATGGATTGCAGGTAGTTAGGGGTTATCCAATCTGACAATCCAGAAGTTGTATTATTTCTCTATAGTTTAAATGAGAGATTTTAATGCCTTGCAGTTAAAAGCGGTAGATATTTTTTCTTGTATGCAGCCTTAGTACATCACAATGCTTTTTTGGAAGAAATTTCAAGATTTTTTTGGCATGCAATGGTTGACAGTTCCCTTGTAAGTAGCCAGAAGTTTCTTCCTTTAATCTGTTAATGAATCTGGTCATTAGTACTATTGGCTAACTCACATCCAAATTACCCAATCACTTTAAATATGGAGGCAGTTAATATTTCAAAGTCTTTCAAATTCTCAACTGATTCTAGAATCTCCCACAACCAAACAAAATTGACAACAATAGCTTATGTTCAATTACTTAAGATATAAAAAATGTACATTTCTATCCAGATTCATATTAATAATAGTTTAACTTTTGGTTCTTGTATAAAATATAAAATATTAAAGAGAAATATATATTAAAATAAGATAATCACATATTATTATTATTATTATTATTATTATTATTATTATTATTGTCATTATCATTATTATTATTATTATTATTATTATCATTATCATTATTATTATCATTATCATTATTATTATTGTTATTATTATTATTGTTGTTGTAATTGTTATTATTATTATTATTATCTTCATTATGATCATCATTATTATTATTATTATTATCATAATTATTATTATCATCATTATTATTATCATCAGTATCATCATTATCATCATCATTATTATCATCATTATTATCATCATTATTATCATCATCATTATTATCATCATTATTATTATCATTATCATCACCATCATCATTATTATTATTATTATTATTATTATTATTATTATTATTATTATTATTATTATTATTAAAAGATGGGTAAATGTCTGGCTTTACCACACACCTCTATCCTGTGCTAATGTTTTCCAATCATCCCATGTATAATCTACTTCCCTCAAATCATGGTTAATGTTATTCTCCCACCTCATTCTTAATCTACCTATTGGGCATTTTCCCTCTGGTTTTCCTACAAGAAGCTTCTTATTATTACATTATTTGGAGTCTGTTTATCTTACCTCAATATTAATGTTGATTTGTTCGTGAACATGTTTCGATTGGATATCAATCATCGTCAGCATCTTGCCCAGACTGGTTGGATTTATGTTGTAAACCCTGGATGTCAATGTCAGCTCCCTCCTGTGGTTGGCCAAAGAACCTCCAAATGAGATCATGTTCCGTCGGTATTTCAAAATTCATAACTTTGGCCAACCACAGGAGGGAGCTAACATTGACATCCAGGGTTTACAACATAAATCCAACCAGTCTGGGCAAAATGCTGATGATGGTTGATATCCAATCGAAACATGTTCAAGAATAAATCAACACTAATATTGAGGTAAGATAAACAGACTCCAGATAATATAACTAAAAGAACCTCAAAATATTATTTCCTAAAATAAAACATATTCTTATTATATCTGGTTTCTTATAAGGTTGATGTAGCTCACTGTTAGGAAGTCTTCTCTATTCACCTGTCTGTACAATTTCTAGTGCCCAACTACTACGTATTGTCCTAACATTTCATGTTTGAGCCTTTGGATTCCCTGAAGTAGTATCTGCCTGGAGAACCGAATGGGGGACTATTTTACTTCCAAAAATTTTGCTCCAGTAGAACACGTGTCCACGTTTCTTTACAGTTGTGTTTTTACGGTGAAAGATTACCACTCTTTCGACCAAGGTACTTTTTTTGCCTAGCTTATTAGCTTCAACCTGTCCAACATGGGTAACCCTTTCAGCAGCAATGCTACCTCTGGCATACCTCTGAGAATCATTTAAGCATGCAAGCCACTCCACCATGACAAGGTAAAGATACCGTGGAGGGTAAGTGAATTATTTGTGGAATAATTGGAAAACATTAGCTTAGGATAGGAATGAATGGAGAGCATATGTCTGCATAGCCATAAACCTCTGGTTTAATAGTTCCAGTGAGTTAGCGTATTATAGTCTCTCTCTGATTTAACTTTACGAGAAATTTGTAGAATGAGACAACTGTACTCACCTCTCTCACTCGCACCAGTGTTGACAGTTTTTCTTCTCCAGTTGTTAATAGGGGTAAGGGGGGAGAGGAAAACTGACAACAGGATGGGTTCTTTCTTTTGTATCGGACTAAAGCGGTCAACGATCTGCCCTTGTATCTCCATCTCTCTCTCTGCCAAGCTAAACCAGCTATACAATAAGTATTTGAATTCTGCCGCTTCTTTAAAATTTCCCTCATTTGTTGTTAAGTGTCCCTTCCTATTTTAAATATACACCATGTTCACAAATAATGTATACAACTTCATGTCTCTATAAAATAAAAAACTACAACATATTACCTTCCCATTATTAAAGGAGATCTAACTTCAACTGTTAAAGTTTAGCAATGTTGCAGTAGTTTAAACTCTGAGTGTGTAGTGGCGCTAATGAGCTCAATAAACAGAAAATTGAATCTTGCAGAAAAAAGTTATGTGCTGTTTGTAGTTAGCAAAGTTCAAATCTGTAACACGAGTGCAGTGAAAATTCAGAACAGTGTACCAATTAGAACCTTCAACGCAAAGGAGCATCTACCAACAGATGACTAAACTTAAAGAGACAGGAAGTGTTTTAAAGAACAAGAGCATAACCCTGTGCGTCTTCTTTCCCTGGGACTTTATTAAGGATATTGTTCACGAGACAGAAGTCTATTATTGATCTCCAAGAACGCATTACTGGTGCCTTACATCACATAACACCTGAAATTCTACAGCATACATGGATGAAAGCAGACAATTTTCTTGAAATCCTCTGAGCAACAAATTATGCACATCTAGAGACAAGTTGACATTGTTAAACAAAACTTTCACATGTGTTTATACATTTGAGAAATAATGTTACTAGTAACATTATGATGTTCTTCATAATAAATAAGGTGAATCCGGAGTCATCTTACCTTATATTTTATTATGTTCTATTTTAACTAGTTTTGGTACCAGTATATCTGTATACCATCTTCAGCTTTACCAGACTGTTGGAATTTATGTTTTTGGCCCTGAATGTAGGCTCCCACTCCATCTTTTGGCTGACCAAAGAACTTGTAAATTAAATCTTTTCCCTGGGAATTTCAAAATTCAAGATTGGGACTGAATTTCGAAATTCCCAGGGAAAAAGATTTGATTTACAAGTTCTTCAGTCAGCCAAAAGATAGAGTAGGAGTCGACATCATAAATTTCAATAGTCTGGAAAAGCTGAAGATGGTATAAATGATATATCGAAACTAGTTCAATAAAACACAACAAGTTATGAGGTAAGATGACTCCAGATTCATCTTATTTATTAATGTTTTTTTTTTTTTCTATAACATAGTTTAGTGCAAGAAATTTATATACATATTTGTGGACACCTTGTATATTTCTACATATACTTACTTACTTACTTACTCACTGGCACTATCGAACCCGTAGGTTCATGGCCGCGTAGACATAAGCTCTCCATACATCCCTATCCTGAGCCAATCCTTTCCAATCATTCCCTGTATAATCTACTTCCCTCAAATCATAGTTAATGTTATTCTCCCACCTCATTCTTGGTCTACCAACTAAGCATTTTCCCTCTGGCTTTCCTACAAGAAGCTTCCATGCAAGTCTTTCATTCCCCATACGTGCAACATGTCCTGCCCATCGCAGTCTACGAGACTTGACTGTTCTTATTATATCTGGCTTCCTATAAAGACCATGTAGTTCATTGTTATGTAGTCTTCTCCATTCACCTGTCTGTTCAACTCTCTTTGGTCCAAAAATTTTCCTAAGTACTTTATTCTCAAATACCTGTAATCTCCTTTCCTCCCTTAAAGTAAGAGTCCATGTTTCGCATCCATATAATATAACTGGTAGAATAATAGTTTTATATAGTTTGTAATATTTTTTATTTGAATTGCAGAAATCCATTCATGAACATAAGAAAACTATTGATGAAAATAACCCAAGGGATTTTTTGGATATTTATATTAATGAAATGAATAAACAGAGTAATAATCCAGAAAGCAACTTCACTGGTAAGTAACAATTAATTAACATTTTAATAAAGATTGTATCGGCCGTGGTGGACTAGTGGTTATGCTCCTGCCTCTGGTCCTGAGGGTTGCGGGGTCAAACCTGGCTGAGGTCAATGGATTTTTTAGGATGGAAAAATCCAAGGAGCAAGTTCTCCGGGAGGGACTTTAAGCCGTGGGTCCCGAGTCTGAAGATTTTCAGGCTCGTAAAAGATCCTTAAGCCTGAATAAAAAGGCCTCTAAGCAAAATTTATCGAATTTTCCCGTCCTAATACTACCTTGGTTTCCTAGATGTCAGTATGAGGCAGAACGCTGACCACGGACCACTCAAATGACATCTATACGAAAACAAGTGTAACTAAATTAGTATGGTTCAAATTCTTACCTGTAGGGGGAGAGCGCCTAAATCTCTGTTAAGGGAAACATGGGCTTACACGAATAAAGATTGTAATGGGAAGTGCCATCAAATCTTTAGAGGATGAAGAAGGTCTACAACTCAATGGTATTAATAAGTTGTTCGTTTATGCTGATGATGAAGTATTATTAGTTGATGGCAATGAGATACTATGTGCCAACACACAAACTGTATTGAATAACACTAAGAAGTTGGGGCTGGAATTAAACATTAATAAAACTAAGCATATGTTACCCATAAAAATATACATTATATGATGAAAATGGGCAGTTAATGACAAATAAGGGAAATTTTGAAGAAGTGGCCGAATTCAAATACCTAGGAACAATAATTACAAATAGGAATGAGATGTATATAGAAATTAAACATAGGCTCATTCTGGAAATGCATCTTATTATGCGTTACAAGGACTCTTGTCATCCTAACTCCTTTCAAAATATGTTAAACTGAAAATATATAAAACGGTTATTCTCCCAGTTATATTATATGGATGTGAAGAAAGGACTCTTACTTTAAGGGAAGAGAAAAGTTTACGAGTGTTTGAGAATGAAGTTCTTAGGAATATGTTTAGACCAAAGAGAGATGAACAAACAGGCAAATGGAGATCAACTACATAATACTTAGCTATGTGATATTTATAGGAAACCAGATATGATAAGAGGGGGGCACACCATAGCATAGTGGTTAAGGCAATACGCTACAAGCCAGAAGTTCAAGAGTCTCGGTGGGGTCAGGTTTAAACTGACCCAAATCTTCTGGCAGCACTATGGTCCTGGGATCGACTGAGCCTCTAACATAAATGAGTACCAGATGCTGACAACCCAGCTGACATCAAATGCCGATTGTCTAGAAAAAGTGGGAGCATTAACCTCCTACTACCCCAAATCCTGCTAAGGCCTGTAGTGGATCACTTTACTTTACTTTACTTTACATATAATAAGAAGAATTAAGTCTCATAGATTGCAATGGGCAGGACATATGGAAAAAATGGGGAATGAAAGCTGCTTGTAAGAAACCCAAAAGGAAAATGACCAGTTGTAACATTAAATATGATTTGAGGGAAGTAGATTATACATGGGATGATTGGAAAATATTAGCTCAGGATAGGGATGTGTGGAGAGCTTATGTCCATGCAGCCATGAACCTACAGATTTAACCCATTGGAGACACGTTTAAAGCGCCTAGCATGTTCACTGGGAACCGATTTAAATCTCCTCACCGCTACTCCGGCTGCGCTGGACTTTAAATCAGAATACAAAATACACATACTGTGTTCTGTCACTTATTTTTTCAGATATTTTGTTTACCCCTGAATTTCTTTTAGTATCTTGTACTTTTACGAATAGCAAAGGAATGTGGCCTACCTGCTACCCTCTGTTGTGTATTGTAAACCGTTATGTTTTGTTATTTTCAAGGCTGTGAAAGTTGACAAACATTTCAAAAACCATCTTTTTGTAACAGTTCTCGGACATTGCCTTGAAAGTAAACACAAATCATATGTTCAAACAAGACCGAAAAAATAACTAATGCAATATAATACTGTACATAATAAAAATAAATAAAAATAAATATATGAAATATAAATAAGCATAGACCTATACATTATAAAATCAGGAAAAGTTCTTCGTATATTCTTTAATTATCTTAGTTATATATCGACCTGTAAATTATAAAATACTATAGATAAAAACTGGACGAAACTGACCTAATATTTCTACCATCAGTAGCATGCATGGTTACGTTGTCACTGTATATTATTTCATCGTTCGAATCTTCGTTCCATGATAATTCACTACAATCACTGTCACATAACATTTCATCCACTACTTCACTTAGTTTCTCAATAGCAATACGATCTCTCCTATTTACGGACATATTGCAAAAAAAAAATTACAGCTATGAATATTAACAAATAAACACTGAATTTATATTCACTTATATTTTACCGTAATGAATGCCTATAGCTATAGTCTACTATTCTATAAATAATAACTAAAATAAACTATACAATACACTAGGCCTATACATATTTACTTTACATAAACAAACAACAAATTTTACTGACGGTGAATCGAAAATTTAAACCACTAAAAAACCTAACTTCTTACAGTGGGGGTTATAACACAACAACGAGTGTAGGTCGTGGAGGAGCTCTTTGGACTTTCTACCTGCTCACGAGGGAGACTCGTTAAAAGTCTCCAATGGGTTAATAGTGCCAGTAGTTGGTTAGATAGTTAGTGACACTAAGGTAAATTATCAAAGTGTGCATGTGTCTGTGTTCTAATGCCACTCATTGCATTTTACGTGCTTCAGGTTTCGCACTGGGTGAATAGATGGCATTAATGTGATCTAGTTTCAATTTATGCAACACTTCAGCAGACCAATTTACATACATGATATATTCCTGTTTTGTGTACAGAGATGAGTGTATGTTTATGTTTGTGTAGTATATGGGGCTTGATGATGAAGGGAACAAGGTGAAATCTAGTGCTGGTATTTAGCCTGCTCCTGTTGAAAAATGTCAAGGGGACTGCCATGCTTAAAGTCCCCATCCAAGAGATGAATTGCTATCAACAGTACCACATACATTCTCAACTTCTTCCTCTTAATTGAATCGTATGCCTTTTTGAAGTCTTAAGTATATTTGATTTACAGTACCATTACATTCCCATTTCTTTTCTAAAATCTGTCTTATACTAAAAATCTGATCTGTTGTAGACCTGTTTCTTCTAAATCCACATTGATGATCTCCTAGAATGTCATCAATATAGGGAGTAAATCTGTTCACTAATATATTTGTTAGAATTTTGTACAAAGTTGAAAGTAATTAGATGCCCCTGTAGTTGTTGCAATCAGTTTTATCTCCTTTCTTATAAATTGGTATGATAATTGATTCTTTCCATTCATCTGGAAGAGCTTCTTTTTCCTAAATCATACTAAACAACTGACGTATCTTTTTCATCAGTTTTTCTTCCCCTGATTTTATCAGTTCTGCTGGGTTCTCATCTGAACCTGATGCTTTATACATCTTCTATTTTTCTATCGCCATTTCAACCTCTAATGCACTTGGTTCTGTGACTAGCATTTCTGCTGTCTGTAAATTAGTAAAGTAAAGTGATCCCACAACAGGCCCGGAGGCCCTTGGGGTAGTAGGAGGTAGTAGGAGGTTATGGCTCCCACTTTTTCTAGACAATCGGCACTTTATGTCAGCCGGGTTGTCAGCCCTGCGTGACGGCCGTCTTTACCCCCAGAACAAGCGTCTGGTACTCGTTTCCGTTAGAGGCTGAGTCGACCCCAGGGCCATAGTGCCGCCAGAGGGTTTGGGTCAGTTTAAAAATCCTGACCCCAACGGTACTTGAACCCTCAACCCTCCGGCTTGTAGCTCAGTGCCTTAACCACTACACTACGGCGTGCCCCCAATCAACATCCTGTTCTGTATGTACATTTAACAGCTGATTAAAGTAACTTTTCCATCTATTTAATATACTCCTGGAATTTGCAATCATGTCCCCATTTTCATTTTGAATTATGTTTCTTCTGGCCTGAAACCCTTTCTTCTCTATCCCATTTCCCTGATATAATTTGTTAATGTTCCTATATTTTGCATTAATTTCAAGATCATTAATCTTCTCTCTCAAATATTCCCTCTTTTTTACTCTTTAGTAACCTGGTGGTTTCCCATCTAATACTACCCAATTGCTCTAAATTTACCTCATTTGGCTCGTGTAACCATTTCATTTTTTGCTAGCTTTCTTTTCTTTACAACGTTGACACGTTCCTCATCAAACAGATAAAGACATTGTTTTAAAAAATCGGGAAATTTACATACCAACCTTTGACATTTAATAAGTTTCAAAATATTGTCAGCAAATTTAACATTAAATTAGCACTGAAAAATGATTATACCCTGAATAGATTAATTAAAACCAATAAAAGTGAAAAAAATGATGAAAGCAACAAATCAGGGATTTATCAAATTCATTGTAAAGATTGTGAAAAAATATACATAGGAAAAACAAAAAGGAACTTGAATACTACATTGAAAAAACATCTTAGAAATGTTAAAAATGGGGAAATAGAAAAATCTGTAATAGCTGGACATGCATGGTCAGAAAAACACAGAATCAAAACAAAAGCCAAATTACTGAGACAGTTAGATAAGTCTAAGGAACTCACAATTTGGGAGAAAATTTATATCCACGAGCATAAAAAGAAAGTAATGAATTTTGAAATTCGTGGGGAAAAATAAAAAAATTTGATTTAGGAGTTCATCAGTCAGCCAACAAAGGAATCAGAAATCAACCTACAAGATTTCCAACTGCCGATTCAACAGTTAGAAAGAATTGATGAAACCATGGCCTGCAAGAATCTACAAATATGAGGTGAATTCATGAATAGTCTAACTCATTATAATTAAAATAAACTTCATAGTGTCACTTCCTTTAAATATTAAATAAAAGTGTAATTGGATTTATTGCAGAAGAAGGCTTGATAACAATATGTTTGGACATGTTTTCTGCCGGAGGGGAGACGACATCAGGTTCTTTAGAATTCTCCCTAATGTACATGGTGCTGTATCCACAAGTTCAGGAAGCAGTACATAAAGAACTGGATGCAGTAGTTGGACAGAATAGAAGACCATCTCTTGACGATAGACCAAAGTATGAAATTACTTCTTTTTTCACTTTAACAAGAATTGTTACTAAAATTATGCTTCATTTATAATTAATGTTTTATTTTAGGAAGTAATATTTTGAGGTTCTTTAATCAAATTATTTTGAGTCTGTAATATCTTACCTCAATATTAATGTTGATTTGTTCTTGACTTTTTCTATTAGTCTTCCTAATCATCCTCAGCATCTGGCTAATCTGATTTCCTTTCATTTCTGCATATGCCCTTTTTAGGGTGAACATACAAGTTGAATGGAAATTTTACTATTATCCAAAATTTTGAATGCATCCCATTTAAAACAACAACACCCTTTCTTAATTAGAAAACTCAAAAAGTTAGCTCTCTCAATATTTTGAACTAAATATCAAAAGCTACAAAAGCCACTGGTAAACTAAAGTTTGAGAATGTTAACAAAATAATGACTGTAACTAAATAAAAAAATTATGGTTAATATATAGCACATGTCCATCACTACGTCTTCAGTTTCTTCTGCTGAAGATCCTAGTTTTGCCTCTTTTATTAAATTTTCATGCCAGTTCCTCGAGTCTTCATTCAAGAAGGGAAACAAATCATTAATATAATATTCCCTAGTCTATTTAAGCAGAATGTGCTTAATATTTGCTACAACATGAATTTCCAAAACATGAATTTATTGAATGTATTATCATATTAGAAGCAAACAATCTCCCTTAATGCTCTGCATGCCACTCGTAAAATCTCTTGTGTCAGAGATTTAAATCACACCCGCCGTTGTGATCGGCTTTGCAAGTAGTTTAAGTATATTGTCTGGCAGGTAATGGACAGGATCACCTGAGCCGATCTATTTGGCTCATGACACCTAAAGGGTTAAGGCTCACAAAGGATTTGGTGGTATTTGTGAATCTGAAAAAAGAGACTTACTTGTTGGTTTTTTCATGAGGTATGGATTCAGTGTTCCTGATTATTCATTCAAAATGGAACTGTCCCATAGAACTGAATATGGTTGCATTTTTTTGACGAGATGAAATAACTTCACAATATTCTTTATCAGTTTCCATTGTTGAAATTTTTTTCATCTTAATGCTGTATAAACCAAAATTTTGGTCAAATTATGAGTAGCTGTGGCCTCTAACTGGAAATATGTGCAACATTTTGACACATTGCATTTTTTAAAACCAAGAAATAAATATAATAAATTTAACATTTTTATTCTGGCCCCCAGCACCATCTGTAAAGGCATATGTTTATTATGTATGAAATGTTTACAGGCTAATTTCTTCCTCTGTTGCCTTCCATAGTTTCAGAATTATTATGGAATTAAATTTTTAACACAACTTACCTACATGTGCACAAAACACAAACTATTATATGAACATCTGATCACTTGCAGGACTAGCGCAATGTGGTACACTTTCTACAGTTGTGCCATCTAGGCAGCTCAGATGTACACAAAGTTTTAGTATATGATAGAACAAGATCAGTACTTTAAGGATATGCAATTGTCCTAAAAAGGGCATATACCACCATAAGTCGTTGTTAGGGTGACGTCCTCAATTGTAAATTACTTCATAGCGTAATTTTGATTAAATTTTCTGAGATGATAGATCATGGTCAATAGTTGCTGTTCAGCCCAGAAAATGTTAATCAGTGTACAGCCGACATCCTACTATAACAATGTATTCATTAATTTCAGTTTGCACTACGTTGAAGCAGTTTTGACCGAATTACTTCGTGTCTGTTCCATTGCACCTGTGACACCACCACATCGCACGACAAAAGATACCTATATTAATGGTTATTTCATTCCACAGGTATGATTATTTTGTTTTTATTTATATGAAAATATGTGGTCCACCATTTTAGTCCCAGTGTTTGCATGCTAGGTTTGATACCCACAGGATTGGGATTTTTTGTACAATATCACAGGTTGTCTTTCTGGCATTCTCTTCTGATATTAGCAGAATTATTATCCACTTCAGGCCTTTAGGAGGTTATATGCTTTATGACCACATGTGTAATGAAGATATCCGCAAAGTTCTCAACACACCAGTAATAACTGAAACCATCCAAATATACTAAAATAATTGGCATGAACACCTCCTTAGAATGCCAAACAATAGATTACCTCTGCAGCTATTCAACTACAAACCCACTGGATGAAGAGACCCAGGAAGACCTAAGAAGCGATGGAGGGATCAATTTCTATCCTGAAGCGGAACAGGCCAATGGCCTAATCTATGACTGCAATTGATGATGATTATCTACTTCTAAGGTTGTGGCACCTGGAAGGCAGAGTTACATTACCCCATTCATAAATTAATTATGGGAAATAACATTATGATGTTTTCAATTAATAATAATTAATTAATGAGCGGTGATGGCTGAAGATGGGAGAGATTCCTCTTGAAAACTGCAGTTTCCGTGCTTGGAGAACATGAAATATGAGGTGAGATACAACAAATTTAATTAATTTTACATTTCATGGCATGACAGGCCTAGAAGGTTCTTAGCCTACCATCTGGCTGCTGGCCTAATATCCACATGTGTCAATCACAGAGGTAGATGATCATCTAGCCAGTATAGGGGTGACATGTGGTCAGCATGACAAGTCCCCCAGCCGTTATAGCTGGTTTTCTCAACCTGGAATCGCTACTTATTGTAGCTACCTAAATACCTCATGATGCTGGGTGGGCACCGGTCCCATACTGGCTGAAATACCATGAGAAAAATTTCTTATCCCATGGAGACTCGAACTAGCACAAGTCCCATAGCTCTGCGCTAAGGCTTCCTGCCTTAATCACTCAACTATGGCACGGGACAATTTTTACATTACCCTGATGATATGATGGATGATAAATGAGCACCAAGGAAATCCTTAAACTTAACTTTAACTCACTGGCAGTATACAAACCCATAGGTTCATTACCTTACAGACATAAGCTCTCCATTTATCCCTATCCTCATCTAATGTTTTCCAATCATCCCCTGTATAATTAAGATTCTTGACATTCTTGCAGTGCAATGTTTTTCCCCTTAATAGCATAGTTTTTAAAAGCCTGACACAATAGACGAGAAATTTTAGAATTGTTCTATGACTGAAGGTACAAAGACGTAGATGTCAATGGCTGACATGTAGTTAGTACATCGCCTCAAGGAGATATCTACAATATTAGCAAACTAAGGTGTTACTTGGATGGTGAAGACCGATTAAATTTGCTCAGAGGTACTATGTAGGTTTGAGGTTTTGTATGAGCCCAAAAATCTTCAGACTCGAGACACATGGCTTCTCAAAGATCAATGATAGACCTCACCTCTGTCTTGTAGATGATATCCTTAATAAAGCCCCAGAGAAAGAAGTTGCACAGGGTGATGTCGGGGGAATGAACGGGCCATTCTCTCTGACCCCCTCATCCGATCCAAGTGCATTGGGTAGTGTTAGTCTGAACAATCCCGAACAGCAAAGACTAATGGGGGGTGCACTGTCTTGCTGGAAGACAATGTTGGGAATATCCTCAATTTGTGGAATTACAAATAATTCCAGCATGTCTTGGTACGTAATCCCTGTGACAGTTTATTCAGCAAAGAAAAATGGTTCCATGACTTAGGGTCGTATGTTAGAACATTACTCTCTACTCAAATTACTTCCAATCACTAGTGAGCTGATTCACCGTGAGCAATTGCTGAGAACGAATTAACGGCCGACTTATCGGTAATGCATGAGAGTCGACGTTTTCGTAATATTGGCAACGAATTACCCAGAATTCTCAGCGATAAAACCACTTCCGTTATTTTCGTCTGCTATAGAGGAATGCATTTATGCTTGCATCCCGCAAATAATACCGTATACAAACACGTCTGCGACACGCAATATTACGCCGATTCTCCTGTTCTTCCAGTTGAATTCTTTGGTAGACTCTATCAAATTCCTCTTCTCCGTGTATACCGAAAACATGATCGAAGTCTTCAAGGTCCGACATCTTGGATAAATGTTGGATAAAGCAGCAAAGTACATCGATTACCATCGGTTCCCTTCGGGATTTTAATTTGAGTTGCTCATGTAAGGTACCTCCGCAGGTAGCTTACAAATTTAACCAATTATTATCGCATGAACAGATTTCTGAGTAAGCAAAATCGTATTAGCATACAACTTGCTCAGCAGAGAAGGCATTTTACTGTCTAATGCGTCCAAACATGCGACCCTTAATGTTTCATTAGGCCACATCAGACATTAACCTTTGGGCTATCTCGTTCCTTTTCTAAGGACACATGAGGGTCACATTCTGCACTCGTGTTACAGATTTGAACAATTTTAGCACAAACAACATATAACTTTTTCCTGCAGAGACACCATTTTCTGTTTATTGAGCTCACTAGCACACGACACATTCAGAGTCCAAACTACTGCAACATTAAAATTCATCGGAGAACATTTTTTTAAACAACTCATCTCATAGAATTTATGATTTTCATGATACTGCATGAGTTGTTTAAAAAAATGTTCTCCGCCTCATAATGTTTACTTCCCAACATTAATTTAATATAATACTGCAACATTGCTAAGCTTTGACAGTTGAAAAGATACAGTTGTGAAGCATGGACAATATGAAGAAGAGATGAAAGCCGAATAACAGCAAATGAGATGCGATTTATGCACCGTACAGCAGGCTATACAAAGTGGGACCATAAAAGAAATGAGGAAATTATGGAAGAGTTGGATGTAGAACCCATTCTTCACCATATACAAAACTACCAGAACAACTGGAAAGCCCATCTTGAATGAATGCTGTCTCATAGAATTCCAAAAACCATGCTTCGTTACTGCCCCTAAGGCAAAAGATCGCTGTGACGTCCAAAAAAGCGCTGGATGGAAAATTCCTCTTTGAGACCATAACAGGCCACACAGCCTAATACTTGCTTGGATGATGATGATGATGATGAAGTCAGATCTCCTTTAATAATGAGATCTCCTTTAATATATTGCAAAGATTATTATATGAATTCTATCTAAGTTACCAAAAGTTCACTATAAAAATATCGTTAGCAAAAACCAAAACGATGACAATAAGTAATGGTCCTTTAAGATACAAGTTAGAATTAGAAAGGAAAATGATTGAGCAGGTTAAGGTAGTCAAATATTTGGGTGTAGAAATAACCAGCTGGAGATCGTTACATAATGAAGTCACACATCATGCTAATAAAATCAAGTTAGAAGTGAAGAAAGAAGAAGGCGGATGAATATTCAGGCAATAGGTGAATGGGTGAAAAAAAAAATTGAATGGAATCAACATATATCCCATAGAATTGCACGCATAGCAAGTGATAAGTTACCAGAGGATGGGAGAAGGACACCTGGAGGACCTAACAAGAGATGGAGGGACTGATTTTTCCCTTATTTATCTTCTCATTAATTTCAACATCATGACTTCCATCTGCACTAATTTTTATCCCCAAATATACATGTTCATCAGCAGCTTTTATGGTTCCATGTTCATCTTCAAAAATCAGATCTTTTGATTTATCTCTTATTACCATATACTTGGTTTTGTCCAAATTTATCTTTAATCCCCATTTTTCATATTATTTTTATGATTCTGAAAAGAAAAATTAACACCTGAATTGGGATTTGAACCCGAAACCTCTAGCACTGTATGCTAGTGTGCTAACCATTACACTATTTGAGGCTTCTGATGCAAATGTTAATTCTTCCTCATATACATTTCTCTTTGTTGTCAGAAGCAGATATCCCCTCACTACCAGTGCTATCTAGCAGCTTCTAATTCAAGAAGACTTTTTTTATGAAAAATGACATAACTTTTATAGCAGTATTTCATTGTATTGATTTATTGTCCATCATTGTGATTGTTAAAATAAATTAATACATAAAAATATAAAAGTTATGTAATATCTCATTAAAAAGTCTTCTTGATTTAGAAGCTGCCAGATATCACTGATACCGTATCTATCTGCTTCTGACAATAAAAAGAATAATATGTAAGGAAGAAGAATTAACATTTGCATCAGAAGCCTGAAATAGTGTAATGATTAGCACACTAGCATACAGAGCTAGATGTTTTGGATTCAAATCCTGATTCAGGCATCAATTTTTCTTTTCAAATTAATAATAATTAATATGCCATGCACACCGTCATTAGCTTTTCCAGATTGTTGAATTTTATGTTGTCAACCCTGGATGTCAACTCCCACTCAATCTTTTAGTTGACCGAAAAACTTACAAATCAAAACATTTTCCCCAGGAATTTCAAAATTCATAATCTTATTTTGTTCTTCTGGGTGTAGATCTTCTCTCAATGGAGAAAATGGAGATGTATAAAAATCTGCAGTGGCTGCTCACATTTGATCAGAAAAACGTAAAATCGATGTAAACACAAAATTATCAAACAGTTGGGAAATATAAAGATCTCACCATATGAGAGAAGATCTACATCCAGAAGAACAAAATGAATTTTAAAATTCCCAGGGGAAAAGATTTGATTTGCAAGTTTTTTGGTCAGGTAAAAGATGGAGTGGAAGTTGACATACAGGGCTGACAACATAAAATTTAACAGTCTGGTCAAGCTATTGATGGTATGACTAGCATATTGAAAAATGTTCAAATACTAGTGCATTCGATAAAGGTAATGGCAACACTGTTGTAAATCAGCGATCTTAGTGGTAATGTTGTAGTATTTTGTTGAGCAGTCTTTATTGTATAAATCAGTAATATTTAAATTCTCGGAATAGCAATATTTTGTGAATACATTCACTGTTTCTCACATTTAGTAAGTAATATTGCCCTAAAAAGATGTTCGGTAGAATTTGTTTAGATGATGGAATTGAGAAGTACTCGAACATCCACCAAATTCACCAGACAGAAGCCCTTGTGACTATAACTTATTCTCAGAGATCAAAGAATCTCTATGAGGCATTCAATTTCAATTAGGAGTTGATATCCAGAAAGCTCTAGATCGATCAGTCAAAGACATATCCAGAAATGGTGCTGCAGATGGAGTGTCATGTTCCAAGGATTTGGCAATGTATAGTTAACTTCACAGGAGACTGTAAATGAAGTTTATAATGTTAAAAATAACCAAAATAAATATTTTATGATGTTATAACAATGTTGCCATTACTTATCGAATGCCCTAGTAGAATACAACAATTTATGAAGTAAGATGACTCCGGATTCATCTTATTTACTAACAAAAACCTCATAATGTTACTTCCTATTGTAATTTATTAATTAAATATTTATTTTATAGGACACTACTTTGGCCATCTGCTTATACAGCCTGTTCCAAGATAAAGAACACTGGGGTGACCCTGAAGTTTTCAGACCTGAGAGATTCCTGAATTCAGAAGGAGTGTATGTGAAAGATGATTGGATGATTCCATTTGGTGCTGGAAAGAGAGTTTGTCTGGGAGAAGGTCTGGCTCGCAGCACTGTGTTTCTCTTCTTCACAACACTTCTTCAAGAATTCACATTCACTGTACCTGAAGGAGATCCTCCACCTTCAGAAATCCCTCTTTCAGGAACTGTAATTGCACCACAATCTTTCAATGTTAAAGTTACTAAGAGATTTTGATTTCATTAACTATGATTTTTTACTATACTAATTCTGAGCTAAGTTCAAGTTGTACTGTAAACAAACTTCCTTCTATTGGGTGAATCATGGTGCTACTTTACCTGTCATGTGCCAGAATTGTATACAATACAAACATTGTTCTTAGGTAAAATTGTATTTTATGGGAAATAAGACTAATACAACATAAAATTGTACCAACAATTAATAACTTCCTCTATTTCATATTTATACATGATAAAAAATTATATGTGGGCTACCTAATTAGACATTCACACTTTTTCCATGATGTCGATAGATATTGTTTATTTGCAATTTCATTACCAGCAGAATTATGTTCCATGCTGACTCACCTGTAAATTCTGCTGTTATTTCACCATATCTTCAATGGCTATTGTGGAATATTTTTCACTAAACTGTTTGAAAATATCCGAAATAATTTGTTTCTCCCTGGTTTTCAAATGCTATCATTTCCAATGTTTAAGAAATTTTACAGAAATTTAGCCAATTTGAAACAATTGAAATTCCAACATATTCTTCATTGCACATGCATAAGAAAAGAAATGCTTATTTAATGTATTGAGATTGTAATTATTTATTTAAGATTCTCCCATATAACTTATATAGACGTATGGTAGATAATATATATTCTGACGCATCGTAATAATGATGTTTGAATTTTGCAGGCAAAGGCAAAAATAGTAGTCTTCACATTGGTCAAAATAGATTTGTGAGGTGCCAAATTCAAGTTGAAAGACCCACTAGGTCATCAAAATGTCTGTGTTCCCATTCAAGAGATCTTTACGATTCTCAACTTCCCCTTTCAGGAAAGATTGGTAGTCATGTTTGGAAATGTGTAGGATGAGAGCCTAAATATTTGGTGAAGGCAGGAAGTCAGTCAGTTGTGTATTGGCAGCGATAAGCTTGGTGTGAGGAGAAAATAAATTATAATGACTGGAATCATTAGAGACTGTGTGAGATAAACATTAAAACAAGAATAATTATTGTTAGTGCAAATTGTGGTTAAATTTCTACTGATAATTTGTAGAAGTAAATAAAGTGATTGTGGAATATTAAATGATAATGTGTGTAGAGAAACCCTGCAATCGCTACAATATTTTTATTATTTTTATTTCCTTTATTTCAATTGTTAGAGAACAAACTATATTTTCTTGTACGCTTAAAGGTAAAATCATTATTCAACCAATGAAAATGCAGTCATACATCTGCTTCATTTACATTACAACTGGAACTTAGCTCAAAAGAACTGTAGTATTAAAATTGTATATGCACGTGAAAAAAATATTTTTCAATGTTGATAATTTTTTTTTCTTTATTATACATTCTGTGCCTGTAAAAGTTGGGTCCTGTAAAAGTGACATAAAGTAACTGGCAGCAATAGAAATGCGGTTGATTCAAATGAATAAAAATACAATTTATGAAAGTTAAAACAAAACTATTTTGACTACCATCCAAACTTAAACTAATTGAAAAGCAGTTGATGCATCAAGAACTAGAAAGAATAAGAGAGTACATGAAGGGAAAAGTTTATGAAGATTTGCATAAATATAAAATTTTGGTGTTGAAACCTAGAAAAATTGGAGTAACAATTTTTAAGACATGACAGCCCTCAAGAGTGCCTCTTAAGGATGAAACTGACAGTGGAGAGATGCTGCCCACTCTGTGACAACTATAATATGATTCTAAACAAGGAACACCTTCTCAACTGCAGAAAACTGTATAAAAATAAACAGAAAACTGGGATAAATCATATTTGAAGAGAAAAATTATATGCTCAGACTGGGGCTTGAACCCAGGACCATTGGCTTTCTAGGCCAATACTCCACCAACTTGAGCTACCTGAGCAAGTTCCAATCTAATTGCAAATTTTTCTAGAGAAAAATTAGAAAAATTAGTGTTTAGATCAGCTTTTCTCTTATGTAAGAGAAAAATTTGCATTTAGTTTGGAACTTGCTCAGGTAGCTCAGCCGGTGGAGTATTGGCCTAGAAAGCCAAAGGTCCTGGGTTCAAGCTCCAGTTTGAGCATATAATTTTTCTCTTCAAATATGATCTTAACCATCATTGAGATGTATGAAATGAATAATAAATCATAGCAAATTCGGAACATGGAAGATCATTATTGGGAAGCTAGGGAGAAAATGACTTGGGTCAATAATCCCAGAAGACACAAGCAACAACAACATAAGGGTAAATGGTGAAAATAATTAACACAATTTACTAACCTTGGCAAGTATTGTATCTCAAGATGTAACAGCAACTAGCAATGTAAATCAGGAATTGATAAGCAAATACAGTGTTTATCTATTTATAATCTTTGTAGAAATCCAGAGAAATTGCAACAATGACCAAACTCTACATTTTCATATGTAATATTAAATCAGTATTATTATATGAATGTGAAATTGCTGAATCAACAAGGATCCTGCAAGTGTCTGGAAAATATTCTTCACTTTTTTTTGCCCAAATGATAGACTATTTCTAATGAAAATGTAGGGAAACAAACATATGGAGAAACCCATAGAGTGGATTGCACAACCCAAGTTTTTAAATTGTTATTGTTTCTATAATAACTATAAAAATAATTAAGGTGAATCTGGTCATTTCACCTCAAAAAATACTTGAGGTTTCATTTGACATGTTTTGATAAGTTGTCCACATGAACATCATATTATCTAGAGCAGGGGTCACCAATTAGATTTCATGGAGGTCCATTTTCAAAGTAGTAAATTCAGTCGAGGTCCAGAACCACAATTGATTAAACATACGAAGCTTTTATTAAGTAATCAATGTTATAAGAGAATTATTTAAATTATGTTATGAGTATGAATTGCACAAATTAAACAAAACACATGGTAAATACTAAAAGGATACAGCATAGTAGTCACAGTAATTTTTTTTTTTGCAAATGCCCCAGGTTGTCTTTCGACATTGCTAGTGTTCTCTCCTGGCATGGCGTACTTGTAAACCACTTCTGAGGTTGGGGCGCCTGGAAGGCAGGGTTACGTTGCCCTGATATGACAGGTGATGTTGATGATGATAGTGGTGCACCAGGAGAGTCCCTAATCCTAAGCTTAATCTAAGATGAATATGAGTGATGATGATTGTGATGGCCATATGATTTTGGGGACCGTTTGGGCCTTAAAGTTTTCCTGACATTTATCTTACAGGTGAGGAAAAACCCGATAAAAACCTCACCCAGAAAAACTGTCCCGACTGGGGATCGAACTGGGCCCGCTGCATGACAATGCAGCATGCTACCTCGAAATCACAGCAGTGGACAATTAATTCTAATAATTATTAATAAGTTTATGATAAACTTAACATATGGTCTGAGTAATATTTAAATATTTCACCTCACAAATGTTGTGTTTTTTTCGATACCAGGTTTCAAATCAAATCCTGTTCATCTTCAGTCAAATCTCCGACCATAAGTAGTACTGCCAACTGAGCTAACAAATAATACTATCATAACATGAAATTTAGTAAACTGGTTTTATTTGATGTTTAACCGGTTTTAAAAATTTGTATTGATTCAATATTTAATTGGTCCAGAAACCAAAGCCCCAGGGTCTGGATCCAGACTGCGGTCTGCCAATTGGTGACCCCTGATCTAGACAGTCAAATGAAACATCGAGTATTTATGAGGTAAGATGAAACAGACCCACCTTATTTATCCTATCAACTATAAAAATAACTGAAACTCCACAGAAATTGTTATAAAACTATGATTATTATGCACATTTGTTTTTTGAAAATAATACTTACTTACTTACTTACTTACTCACTGGCACTATCGAACCCATAGGTTCATGGCCGCATGGACATAAGCTCTCCATACATCCCTATCCTGAGCTAATGCTTTCCAATCATTCCCTGTATAATCTACTTCCCTCAAATCATAGTTAATGTTGTTCTCCCACCTCATTCTTGGTCTATCAACTGGACGTTTTCCCTCTGGCTTTCCTACAAGAAGCTTCCATGCTAGTCTTTCATTCCCCATACGCGCAACACGTCCTGCCCATCGCAGTCTACAAGACTTAACTGTTCTTATTATATCTGGCTTCCTATAAAGATCATGTACGGTAGTTCATTTCTATGTAGTCTTCTCCATTCACCTGTCTGTTCATCTCTCTTTGGTCCAAAAATTTTCCTAAGAACTTTATTCTCAAAAACTCGTAATCTCATTTCCTCCCTTAAAGTAAGAGTCCATGTTTCACACCCATATAATATAACAGGTAGAATAATAGTTTTATAAGTTTTCAGCTTAACGTTTTTTGAAAGGAGTTGGGACATCAAGAGTCTCTGCAATGCATAATAGCAGGCATTTCCAGAACTGAGCCTATGTTTAATTTCTTTGTGCATCTCATTCCTATTTGTGATTATTGATCCTAGATATTTGAATTCAGCCACTTCCTCAAAATTTCTCTCATTTGTCATTAGCTGTCCATTTCCATTATACAATGCATTTCTACGTGTGACCATAAATAATAACCATACATTTTCAGTTTTATGGTTGTTATGGAAACATTAAAAAATTAGAAAACTGGGGTCATCAATTTACTGTTTGATATCTAAATAAAAGGAGGAAATGTAGAATAAGTATTAACCATGCTCTTAGGAAAACTCAGGATGCTATTAAAAGGGAGGCCCTGTTTTGGAATCCTTAAGGCCAGAGGAAAAGAGTAATGGAAAAGATGTGTGGAAGAAGCCAGAAGGGAAGAAAATACACAGGAGAGTTGAATGCTTTAGCATGAAATAGGGTGTGCTGGAGTTGCTTCATTGAGGCCCATGCTCTGGATAATAGGAGATACTATTACTAACTAACTCACTGACACTATTGAAACTGTAGGTTCATGGCCATGCAGACATAAACATGGATGATGCTTTCCAAACTTCCCTGTATAATATACTTCCCTCAAATAGTTTTCTTTATTCAATGCCCCATTATTGTCATTTCAACATTTCTGGTGTTCTCTTCTGTCATTGGCATAATTGTAATCCACTTCTGAGGTTGCTGAAAGACAGTGTTATGCTGCCCCGATTTTATGATGGGTGCGCCTGGAGAGTCCTTGAAACTAATATGAATGATGATTATGATGACCAGATTAGAGGTTGAGTCGAACCCAGAGCCATTGTGTTGATAGAAGGTTTTATTCAATTTAGACTCTCACGTCTTTAGGTAGTCGCAACAGGATGTCAATCCTACGTAACATTAAATTTTCTCTCCCAATACAAGCATGTGGTGCTCATTTCTGTTAGAGGCTGAGTCAACACAGAGCATGGTGTCGATAGAAGGTTTTGGACAGTTTATATCCTCACTTCTTTAGATAGTCGCAACAAGATGTCAGCCCTGCATGATGGTAAGTTTTACCCCCAATACAAACACCTGGTACTCATTTCTGGAAGTGACTGAGTTGAGCCCAGGGTCATGTTGTTGAAGGAAGGTTTAGGTCAGTTGAGGTTCCATTTTTTTAAACAATCACAACAAGATGTCAGCCCTGAATGACGGTAAGTTTTATCCCAATACAAGCACCTAGTACTCATTTCTGTTAGATAATGAGTATAACCCAGGGCCATTTTTTTAATAGAAGGTATAGATTAGTTAAGGTTCCCACCTCTTTAGACAATCACAACAAGATGTTAGCCCTGAATGACGGTAAGTTTTACCCTCAATACAAGCACCTGGTACTCATTTATTTTAGAGGCTGAGTCGAACCCAGGGCCATGGTGTTGATAGAAGATTTTGGTCTGTTAATGTGCCCTCTTCTTTACACAGTCACAAGAAGATGTCAGCCCTGCATGATGGTAAATTTTATCCCAAATACAAGCACCTGGTACTCATTTTGTTAGAGGTTGAGTCAAACCCAGGGCCATAGTGTTGATAGAAGATTTAATTCAGTTAGGTTCCCTCTTCCTTAGACAATCGCAACAAGATGTCAGCCCTGCATGACAGTATGCTTTATCCCCAGTACAAGCACTCATTCCTGTAAGGTCTGAGTAAAAACCAAGGCCATGGTGTTGCTAGAGGTTTTAGGTCAGTTAAGGTTTCCACTTTTTTAGACAATCGCAACAAGATGTGATATATGATAGGTAAGGATGGTAATGATGCACTGGGAGAGGCCTTAATCCTAAACTTAATTCATGTGTTAATGACAATAAAGATGGCCAGATGATGTTCGGGGACCGTTTGGGCCTTAAAGTTTCCTGACATTTGTCTTACAGGTAAAAAAAAAAAACCAATCACCCAGGAAATTTGTCCCGACTGGGGATCGAATCCGGGCCCGCTGCATGACAAGGCCCTGATTCATGACTCCTGCTCCCTTTGCCTGTGGTCCAATATAAACTTGCTAATGAGGTTCCTTTCTCCGGGAATTTCAAAATTCATAATTCTTCCCTTGTTCTTCTGTATGTCGATTTTTCCCCGTATGGCGAGTTCATTTAAAAAAAAAAGGGTGGATAATTGTTTCTCCAAATGTACATTGTGGGGAGATGAATCTATGTGCCTACTGTAGAAACCCAAAACACGAAGTGTACTGCCTGTCTGGTGTTGAAAAAAAAAGGAAATATATACAAACCTTGTAGAAAACAAGAGATGCATGAAATTGTATCATAAATGTGTATTTTAATATCTATTTCACACATTTTTGCCGCAATGTGTCATTTGGAACTGATTTTGGGTTTCTTTGTTCAATTTCCAACTGTGCCATGAAGTTCTTTCTTTGTGTATAGGGTCTAAATTGCAGTGTACTTTGTTTTGAACCATAGACACCAGATTTTTCACCCCAAAATCCGAAGTCTTGTTAATATTTTTAAGAGGAATTCAGTAAGAACTTGTAATGGGCTGGATAAATTGACACAATAAGAGAGAAGCTGACATTATTTTAAAGATCCTAGGTGAATATTCAGTCTAGACATTGAGAATGGGGACTCACCATAAACAAAAACGAAAAACAAAATATATAATTAACCCATTGGAGACTTTTAACGAGTCTCCCTCGTGAGCAGGTAGAAAGTCCAAAGAGCTCCTCCACGACCTACACTCGTTGTTGTGTTATAACCCCCACTGTAAGAAGTTAGGTTTTTTTAGTGGTCTAAATTTTCGATTCACCGTCAGTAAAATTTGTTGTTTGTTTATGTAAAGTAAATATGTATAGGCCTAGTGTATTGTATAGTTTATTTTAGTTATTATTTATAGAATAGTAGACTATAGCTGTAGGCATTTATTACGGTAAAATATAAGTGAATATAAATTCAGTGTTTATTTGTTAAAATTCATAGTTGTAAATTTTTTTTTGCAATATGTCCGTAAATAGGAGAGATCGTATTGCTATTGAGAAACTAAGTGAAGTAGTGGATGAAATGTTATGTGACAGTGATTGTAGTGAATTATCATGGAACGGAGATTCGAACGATGAAATAATATACAGTGACAACGTAACCGTGCATGCTACTGATGGTAGAAATATTAGGTGAGTTTCGTCCAGTTTTTATCTATAGTATTTTATAATTTACAGGTCGATATATAACTAAGATAATTAAAGAATATACGAAGAACTTTTCCTGATTTTATAATGTATAGGTCTATGCTTATTTATATTTCATATATTTATTTTTATTTATTTTTATTATGTACAGTATTATATTGCGTTAGTTATTTTTTTCGGTCTTGTTTGAACATATGATTTGTGTTTACTTTCAAGGCAATGTCCGAGAACTGTTACAAAAAGATGGTTTTTTGAAATGTTTGTCAACTTTCACAGCCTTGAAAATAACAAAACATAACGGTTTACAATGCACAACAGAGGGTAGCAGGTAGGCCACATTCCTTTGCTATTCGTAAAAGTACAAGATACTAAAAGAAATTCAGGGGTAAACAAAATATCTGAAAACATAAGTGATAGAACACAGTATGTGTATTTTGTATTCTGATTTAAAGTCCTGCGCAGCCGGAGTAGCGGTGAGAGATTTAAATGGGTTCCCAGTGAACATGCTAGGTGCTTTAAACGTGTCTCCAATGGGTTAACACAAGAAATAGAACAATATATAGAAATGACACAAATTTTTAGGGATATCAGAGAGTGGAACTATCGTTACTGAAAACGAGATTAAAGAGGAAATCAAGGTAAGACTAGCAGCAGGAAATAAATGTTATTATAGTTTCCAAAAATGTTTAAGATCTTCATTAGTGTCAATTAAACTTAAGTTGCAAGCATATAAAACTATAATAAAGCCAGTAGTAATGTATGGATGAGAAACCTAGTCATTAACAAAAAAAAAGATGAATGTCTCCTCAACATATGGGAAAAAAAACTCCTCAGGAGAATATTCTTTGCAGTGTGTATTCAAGGTGAATGGAGAATAAGAATAAATAGTGAATTGGAAGAACTTTACAAAGCCTCAGCAATACTATCTGACATAAAAATTCACAGATTGAGATGGTTGGGACATGTGGAAAGAATGGAAAATCATAGAATCCAGAAGATTAAATATCACACCAGAAGGAAGCCGATCAGTCGGACATAGGTGGATGGATACTTATCCTGTTGGATCTGTGTAGTCTAGGGATTCAGAATTAGAGGAGATTGGCAGCATCGAGGCTTGAATGGCACAAACAAGACAAGGCCCTGGTTCTCAATGGACCCAGAAATGATGATGAAATATTGAGAATGAAGGTAGCTTCACTATCTGGAAGTCTTTAACGTATAATGTTTTCCTAATATTTTTTCGATTAAATAAATCTAGGAAATTAAAATGTGTAGATTATGTAACTCATATAGGAGACAATAGAAATTCTTTCAATACCTATGTTACGAACCTTTTGCAAAGAAAGCATTAGGAATGTCTAGACATAAGTGAGAGGAATGTAGAAAGTGGATATCATAAATACGAAGTGGCACTATCAAACCAGGAGGTTCATGGCTGTCAGTGGCACCAACTTTTGAAAAATAATGGGTGGACTCAAAGTGAAATGAATGTAAAATTGAATTAAGAAAATAAAATATACAAATCAATCATATTAGTTAATACTGTATATACCTATTCACTTATAAAAATGTTTAAACAAAGTATACGAAGGATGTAATAAATTGACACTAGAAAATTTTGGCGATTCAGTGGTCACTTTTAATCTCTATTAAAAATGCTGCTTCAATTTTAATAACTGTGAATTAATTTTGTTTAATTTCTATTGAATAGGATCTACAGAATTAATATAACCACTACCGTACTACAGTGTAATTAATACTCATCATTAAACAGCACAACATGTCGCAAACGTGTTCCGTCTAGCTGTGCTTCTTCCTATAAACTCATCACAGACTTCTTCTAAATCCAAACTTTCAGCGCAGTCCTTGTGCACATGTAATATGGCCATGTGATTAAGTCTTTTTTGTGACATTGTTGACCACAAAAATGTTTTTAGTCTTTTCAAAGCAGAAAAGGATATTTCGGCAGTGGCCATGGAAACAGGCATTGTCAGAGTTGAATCTGGCATTTCATATTTCCAAAAACACTACCTGCACTTTGATTGCCCATTTTGTAATCAATAAAGTTCTGCCAATTTCTGTCAACTGAATCTATAACAACATATTATCAATATAAGTTTGAAAAATCTTAGTAGGTTAAATATTGAACTCCCCTATGAAAAGTTTAGTAAATGTGCAATATAATATACTCATGGATTTGAGTAGTTTTGTGGCAAAAGTTATGGACAGCCATGATGGAAGTAGTGGAACATTTTATTTCAAACCTGGACTTAGAGTTTGGGACTGTAGACAATATGAATGACAGTAGCTTTGAAATAGGATGTAATATTCACATTGAACTTACACAATGAACAAGTTTAGTAACAAACTAATGTTATTGATAGATAGAGAAAGATGTGACAAACACTATTAAATAATTTTTGTTTATAAATTTGGATTTAGGTAGTTATGAAATTGGACGACTCAAATAATAGTTTTATATATTTTTACTTTAACAATTTTTATAGAAAAACGTTGGGATGATAAGAGTACTGTAATGCATAAAAACTATCATTTACAGAATTGAGCCTATGTTTAATTTCTTTTTCCAAAATTTCCCTCATTTATTGTACAGTATCCGTTCATATTTAGTAATGTATTTCTACCTGTGACCATATATATATTTTTACTGGTATTTACTTCTTGTCCAAATTCCTTAGCGATATTTATAGAACATTTGTTGACTTCCAGTATGTGTATTTATTATTATCATTGGTGTCTGCCCATAGCCAAGTAGTTTTGGGCATCATGCATTGGTAGAGAGCTATGGTACGAATCCCCATGGGAGAAAAGATTTTCTCATGGAATTTCAGTCAGTATGGGTGGGACCATTGCCCACCATGCATCATGGGGAATTTGGGTAGCTATAATAAGTAGCAGGACAAGATATAATGGCTAGAGGACCCATCATACTGACCATGTACTGGTTGGATGTGAAGCCAGTTGTGTCATGGAGTTTATCAGGATCTGTATCTATTTATATTGAATTTATGTTACATTAAATCATTTTACTGTAACTTGAATTTCTTTCACTATAAAAACAAATGTGACATTTATCAAAATCTGCCATGGAAGAGCAGGCTACAGTATGCTGTGTAGGCAGTGTAAATAAAGTGAACACATTTTGATTTCCAGTATTTCCCTATGGAATTTTAAGTAAATTTATGTTTTATTTTATTTTTCTTATTTAATGTCTAGGTCATATAGCATCTATTTATTCAATTTCCTTGTATTTTTATTATATTAATGATATTTTGAAATGTATATTACAATGAAATGGGTTCTGGTAATTAAATTCCAACCGAGAATTAAAAAAAAACTATTGGGATAGTTGGCAGCGGGATTTGAACTCGGGACCTCCCAAATACGAGTCCCAAACATTACCGCTTGAGCCAACTCGCTCGGTTTTTGGATGATTAAAAGAATATTCAAAATTGTTTATCTCTAAAAGCTAACGATAATCCACTCGTCATCAAGATCGTTTAGCCATGGCCACCTATTTGCGACATCTTAAATAAACCGCCATTGCGCGTTTCCTGAGTTCAACTTACTGAGTTGGCAATACTGATTAATGGATTATAATTTTCTTTTAAAATTAATTTTAAAAAATGGTTACAATTAATATAACTGAGGAAGAAGTAAAAAAATATTTTAATGAAATATGTCGTATATGTTTATCACGTAAACCTATTTCTGGAATGTCATGTATATTTAATGAAGGAAGTAAACCATCCATAGCATCTAAAATTTCGTTATACTTAGGAATTGAGGTTAGTTTACATATTTGGTAAATTCTAAACAGTAGGTTGAATTTTATGGATACATTTTAAATATTGCATAACGTTATATTAATAGTTATTTCATAAAGTTTTAAATATCGGTTTTATATATGATAATCCCGAATTTTACCACTCCTAACCTATAATTACAATCAAGATTATGAGTATTTGAGAATACATAAGCTAAGGAAAATGTTTTGGATCAAAAAGAGACAAAAAATAGGTGAATGGAGAAAATTACATAACAGTAGCTACATTCTCTTTATGGGAAGTAGAGAGTGATTATGTAAGTGCGTGCAAAAATTAAACAGAGCAAGAGGATGCTCAACTTAATAATTTGAGGTAGCGAACGAGATATGGAAGTAAACTTGTCTATCACATTGTCTAGCATTACTGTTTTACAACTTACATGCATTGTGCTATTTATTTACATGTACTACATCCTTTAGTTCCTACAAGGAAGTCATGATACAGGATTTGACCTGATTCCCCTTGATTATTTCCTATGGGGATTTCTAAAGTCACTTGTGTTTGAGACTCCAGTGGAAACGGATATGGAATTAGTTGCCAGGATTGTAGCTGCTTATGAATTGATTTGAATCTTGTATATGCTGATGTCATCCTTGCATTGAGGTATGGTGGATGTCAGTTTGAGTAAGATTGTAAGATGCAAAATGGTACATTAATTGTGTCAATGATAGAATTTGCAGTTAACTAATAAATCTGTCTATCTATCTTTGGGTTTTTACAGCTGCTGCCGTCTTCCCGTGCCAAACCTCCAAAGCCTATGGTCTTGGGCATCTTCGATGCTTAGCCCTCTAGCTTGCATTACTGTCTTCATGTTTTCCTTCCATGTTAACCTTGGTCTCCCTCTTTTCTTCTTTCTGTTCGGATGCCATTCATATAGTTGCTTCGGCCATCGCTCATCTTCCATTCTTAAGACATGTCCTAACCACTTTAATTCCTTCTCCTCAATTCTTTCAATTATGCTTTCTTCTGCTTCCATTATGTTTCTAGTTAACTAATAAATAATGTAAATAAAAAAACTATGCAATAAAGTGAAAGACAAGTTTATTCTCATATCTCTTTAAGCTGGCTTCTTGGACCCTAGGTTCCCTATCTCAAATTGTTCAGTGGAGCATTCCCCATGCCCTGTTGAATTTTTGTACACTCTTACAGAATCACCCTGTAGATTTAAGAAGAACAATTTAGTCTCATAGACTGTGATGGACAGGTACATAGTATAAATGACAAATAAAAGAAGGGCATAGAAAATTATTGTAAGAAAACCAGAGGGAAAGCATCCTCTATCATGGTTAATGTTATTCTCCCACCTCATACTAATTCCTCTATCCCTAATATACCTCTTCCAAGCTAAGTTCAAGTTGTATGTAAACAAACCAAATGTATGACTTCATTTTCATTGGTTAAATAATGGTTTTACCTTTAAGTATGTAAGAAAATGTAGTTCACTCTCTAATACTAAAAAAAAAGGAAATAAAAATATATATTATCTAGCACATGTCTGTTTAAGTTATATGGGATAATTTTGAAATATATAAGTACAATTTTATCATTATCATCATCACCATCATCATCCTTCACTGGTATGGAAAGCAACGGGAAGCTACCACACCTACAATTCCCTAGTAAAGCTGCAAGCATAGCATGAAAATGCTATGATTGCAATGAAGGACCTGCCTTTGGGCAGAATTACTATGGATGGATGGAAGTACAATTCATATTAAATTGGCATTTTTATATTCTAATGCAAGCGCAATGTAAAATATGTCGGAATTTCAGTTGTTTAAAATGGCTGGTTTTTTATGATAATAAAACATTAGAAACTATAGCCTTTGAAAAGCAGAGAGAACATATTATTTTGAATGTTTTCTAACAGTTTAGTGAAAAATTTCCTACATTAACCATTGAGGATGGGGTGAAAATAACAGTAGAATTTACAGGTGAGTCAGCATAGAGCATATGTCTGCTCGTAATAAAATTGAAAATAAAGGATATCTATCGACATCATGGAAAAACGTAAACTTCTGATTACGTGGGGCCCATATATAATATTTTTCATAAATAAATAAGAAATGGAAGTTCCTAATTAATGGTATCATCTTACCTTCATCATCATCATCATCATAATTGGCTTGACTGCCCCATGTGGGCCTTGGCCGCCTTCAGAAACCTATGCCAGAATTCCCTGTTCTGCGCTTCATTCTTCCAGTTTTTTATTTTTAAAATTTTAATGTCTTGAATTATACCATCCTCCCATCTTAATTTAGGTCTTCCAACTTTTCTGGCCAATAGTGGTTGTTCATTGTAAATTCTTTTTGTAATCCTTTTGTTGTCCATGCGAATAATGTGTCCAGCCCATGCCAATCTATTAACTTTAACAAAATTCAAAATATCTGGCTGATTGTACAATTTATACAATTCATTATTGTATCTCTTTCTCCATGCATTATTTTCTTTCACGGCACCAAAAATGGATCTCAGTATCTTCCTTTCAAAACGCCCTAATAATTCCTCATCAGATTTCAACATGGTCCAAGTTTCTGATGCGTAAGTTAACACTGGTCTAAGGAGAACTTTATACATGAGTATTTTTGTCTTTCTAGATATAAACTGAGATCTAAACATTTTCCTGAGTCCAAAAAAGCATTTGTTTGCAGCCATGATCCGTAGATGTATTTCAGCCGAATTGTCATTTCTACAATTTACTTCAGATCCTAGATAAATAAAGCTATGAACCAGTTCAAATTTATATGTGCCAACTTCCAAACTAGATGGGCAAGCTTCACATTTACCTTTAATCACAGGCATATATTTTGTCTTGGCCTGGTTAATTTTAAGATTCATTCTTTTTGCTGCCTTCTCTAGGCTAATAAATGCATCCTTCATGGCTAATTGACTTCTTCCTATTATATCTATATCGTCGGCATATGCAAGAATTTGCACAGATTTATGAAAGATGGTTCTCCTTATATTAAGACCTGCGTCTCTTACCACTTTTTCAAGGGCAATATTAAAAAGTAGATATGCAAGAGAATCTCCTTGTCGTACTCCATTTTTTGTATCAATAGGCTCAGTTAATGCATTATTAATCTTAATCTGACATTTAGTATTATTCATTGTTATTTTAACCAATCATCTTGCCTTATTCAGTCTTATTTCCCATAAAATAAGGTGTTGCATAAGAACAATGTTTCTATCGATGACAGTTCTGTACACAATTTAGTCATATGGCGGGTAAAAGGATAATATGGTTCCCCCAGAAGAAGGAGTCAGCTGAGTAATACTTTATGCAAGTTTGTTTACAGTACAATTGGAACTTAGCTCAAACTATAAATTTACAAAAGAGATTAATTTATGCACCTGTTTTTGCAGGTATCAAATGAAGATGGACTTCCTACAATGATATGTAACAAGTGCCATAAGTATATCGAAGCCTGGCACAAATTTAAGGAACAAAGCAGAGAATATAACAAATTCCTATGTAATTGCATGTTAAAATATAAATCAAAAGAATTAAATGAAATATCTGAGAAAAAAATGCTTGTCACAGAAGAGGAACAAGGAAATACAACAGATTCTGATTTGGAAGCAGAAAACAGTCATGATGAAACCTGTAACATTGAAAATGTTTCAGATGTATCCAAAGAAAAAGATAAAACATCACACGATTGTAGAAAATGTGGACAAACTTTTGTTTATTCAAATACTTTCACGTATCATGTATGTAATGATAAACGTTACATTTGCAACCTTTGTGATAAAGATTATTCAACAGTGGGTGCCATTAAGACTCATTTGCATGTTCACAAAGGTAAACATAAGTGTGATACATGTGGGAAGTCATTCCCATCGAGGTTCCAAGTAGAAGTTCACAAGAGAATTCATACAGGCGAGAAACCATTTGTCTGCGAATGTTGTGGTAAGAGATTTACCCACGATAAAAGTCTTTTGCTTCATATGAGCATACACACGGGGATCAAGCCTTATAAATGTGATGAATGTAGTTATTCTACGACTTCAAAAAGCTACATAAACTACCATAAGTCTGTTCACCGCAGTGAGAAGCCATTTGTCTGCGAGGTATGTGGGCAAGGTTATACTCTTCTTTCTAGTCTGACGAATCATCAACTGAATCATAATGAACAGAAAACGTTTGGATGTGAATCATGTGGAAAAGCGTTCAATACTAGACGTAAACTAGCAAGTCATAGGATAATGCACAGTGAAGTTCGACCTCATCACTGTGATTTCTGTGGAAAGAAGTTCTCTAGGAAGGAGGGACTTAAGGAGCATAGAGTAGTGCATACCGGTGAAAAGAAGTTTACTTGTACAGTGTGTAAGAAACATTTTGCATGGCGGAAGATTTTAAGAACTCACAAGTGTTCAGGCATTAACTAACTCCTTGACATTATTAAACCTGGAGATTTATGGTCATGTGGACATAAGCTTTCCATCCATTCATCCCTATCCTAGCGATGGACGTAAATTGCTATCTCTTTCACTGCTTCTTCTTCTCTTTGATCCATCCAGAATTAAGAGTCATTCCTAATGTCCTTCTCCCATCCTCTGGTAATTTATCTCTTGCTATGTGTACATTTTTATCTGGTGTCATGTGGGATATATGTTGATTCCATTCAAATCTTTTTCCCACCCATTCGCCTATTGCCTGAATATTCAGCTGCCCTCTTATTTATTCATTTATAATTTGATCTTTCCTTGATTTACATACAATCTTTCTCAGCATATTCATTTCATTTGTTTCTAAAGTTTGTTTTGTTTTAACAGTATCTGCTCTTGGTCGATACTGAGCATATCACTGCTTTTATATTCACTTCTTTTCAAGCTTCTGAATTCCTAGTTACCTGGTATCCAGATTTGAGAAGTTATCTTCTTTCCACAATTTTAACACTAGGTCACAAGATAACAGTCTGCTAACAATCCCTATCCACAGCACTTCCTCTTATTCTACTTCTTTAACAGTAGTTTCTGTCTGCTCTTGGAATTCCCTACCTCAAGATATCAGAGACTTGACACTTTTATGTCATGCTTATACAACTACTTGTTAAATAATTAATTTTTCTCCACAAATAAATTTATTCTATGTCATTAATAGTATATTTTTCTATTTTGTGTATTTTATATTTCATTTGTTAAATCTAGAGTAAATCAAAATATATTGTAAATAATATTTGTATTGCAGATATACTGTATAATAATTTAGATGCAAGAGTAATTTTTGTATTTTTTTTTACCTAACCTGGTTGAGTGGTAGACAAGACCTTAAGGTCTTAACTGTGCCAGGTAAAATAAAGCTATTATTATTATTATTATTATTATTATTACTACTACTACTATTATTATTATTATTATTATTATTATCATCATCATCATCATCATCATTATAATTGTAACTAAATTAGTATAGTTGAATTCCTCCCCTATAGGGGGAGAATGCCAAATCTTACTGAGGGACACAAAGGCATACTAACTAAATTATTATTATTATTATTATTATTATTATTATGGATCGTTGTCGACGGATGGAGAAGCATCATCTTCTTCACGCATCCTCAGATCCCCAGATCAACAGCTCGTAACACTGCAATGGAGACCAGCTGGTGCGTGAAGTGGGGGATTAGATACCTTTCAAAAGATGAAGCTTCTGGTGGGGCTTCAGACACAGTTTCTGGGTGTCTGCCAACGCTAAGAATAATTGGGTGCAAGGTCGGTTATGGAGATATCTGCATCCAGAGGTATTTCAATTTGCGACCCGGACCAGGTAAAGTAATACTTTCTCCGCCACTAAGACAGAGGCCCGAGTCTGTGAGGCACCACGAATGTTTGGTTGGGGAGACTTCGAAGGCAGCACTTTTTGGCGTCGACAACGACATCCCTAATTCACCCAAGTGCTCTTCCACAATCTTAAGCTGTTCGTCCGCTGTTAATAGAGTCATAGTCACTCCCCCCATTTACAGTTGAATAATCTGCTATACTGTTTTTTTATCAGTTAAATGTTTTTCACTGTAAACATAGCGATTTTTGGTTAAAAGTACAACTTTTTATTCAGTTATAAGGTATTTCTTTCACTTTTTGAGAGAAAATTAACATATATACTTTTCTAAGATAATTATTTACATACTGCAAACAATAATTTTTGCTCTCTTCTTTTTTTTTATTCCAATTTATGTAGGTGGACTCCTATCATAGACACCCCCCCATTTTTTGTTTCAGAGTTGAGTCAATCCCCCATTCATCTTCAAATATTAAAGTTGTGTCACCCTGAAAATATAAACACGGTATACACGTTCAAATTTAGCAGAACTTATTTCTCCGTTCACGTTCCGTGTAATGAATGCAAGGACACGGCTGTACAAGATATATTTGCGCAGTTAAACGTAAGCTAAATGTAAAGTAAATATAGAAAGTATTTTTAATTATATCTTTGTATGAAATTTAATAAATGTGAATATATTTTGAATGTGAATAAAAAAAAGTAGACTATTTCATGTCTTTTGCTTACGGAATGACACAAGATATTAACATGGCTCTTGCTATCGCTAGGATTTGTAGTGTCTGAGTGGGACATGTGCATTCTAACGGCTTTTATTTATTTTTTATTATCCATCAGAACATCATAGATGTTTTAGAATTTATCTACAATTAAAATTTATACGTAAATAATATAACACACACACATATATATCTAATATATAAAAATTAATGTTTGTTTGTTCGAATTTTATGTGCGGCCATACGTTTGATCCGATTGTGATGGGTTTTCTTTTTTTGCAAAATGTTCAGGAGATTCCCGGGATGAACATAGGCTATAAGAGAGTTGTGATACTCAACTCCTACACCCTTTGTAGTGAAAAACGTGAAAAATAATCCTGTTTGACGCTTAAATGGCTTACGATGCCTAAAGCATAACAAATACACAAAATTGAATATCTAAAAAAAAAAACTCTACAAAAAAGTCCGCGACAGCATATGTTTATCTTTTACAGATAACTTATAATAGCCACTATCTTTCATTGATGCCAAGAAGATTGGTATAAGTAGCTTCCCGGAGAAGCGTGCACTGCCGATTGTGATGGGGCTTTTTGCAAAATGTTCAGGATTTTCCCGGGAATGTTATAGGCTATAAGAGAGTTTTAATGCTCAAGCCCTTCACCCTTAAAAATCACCCTTTGTAGTGAAAAAGTAAAATAAACGTGGCTTTTTGTTCGCTTAAATGGCTTACGCTGCCTAAAGCATAACAAGTACATAAAATTAATTTACACAGAATTGAATATCTAAAAAAAACTCTGCAAAAAAGTCAGCGACAGCATATGTTTATCTTTTACAGATAACTCACAATAATCATTTTTGTCCATCATTGATGCCAAAAAGATCGGGATAAGTAGATTCCCGGACAAGCAGATTAGCAGCACGAATAACTCGAAATAACTAATTTTGTCTTTCAGCTCATTTAGGCCTATGCCAAATACGTCGGGGTACGTAGATTCCCGGGCAATGTCGGATAATCAGCACGATATAAATTTATAATTTTTTTCCTTTTACTTATTCAACTAAACGTAAAAATGCATCATTTATTTAGGCGTAGCAGCACACGCCGGGTATTAGCTAGTATAATATATAAAAATGTTTGTTTGTTTGTTTGTTTGCTTGTTTGTTTGTTTGTTTGTTTGTTTGCTTGCTTGCTTGTATTTCATGCGCTGCCATACCGTTCATCCGATTTTATTGAGGCTTTCTGCGAAATATTCAGGAGATTCCCGGGATGAACATAGGCTATAAGATACTTGTGATATTCAACTCCTACACTTTTAAAAATCACCCTTTGTAGTGAGAAAGTAGCTTTTTAGACTCTTAAATGACCCGACCTGACCTGTTCTATACTGAACTATACAGATCTAACCTGACCGAACATGACCTATACTAACCAGACCTGACCGAACCTAACGTAAAGTAACGTAATCGAACATAACTGAACCTGAACCTAACTTGAAACTAACTTGTACCTAACATGAACTTAACTTGTACCTAGCCTGAATTTAACCTGAATCTAGCCTGAACTTAGTCTGAACCTAACTTGAATCTAGCCTAAACCTAACCTGAACCTTACTTGAACCTAGCCTGAACCTAACTGTAACATAAACTGAACCTAGCCGCAACCTAACCTGAACCTAGCTTGAACCTAACCTGCACCTAATTTGAACCTAACTTAACCTAACATGAACCTAACCTTAACCTAACCTCAACCTAAATTGAACCTAATCAAACCTAAATTGAACCTAAACTAAACCTACATTGATACTACACTGAACTTATACTGCGTGTACACGGATCGTAAACTGAACCTAACACGATTCTAATCCGAACCTAAACCTAATCCAACCATGCCTAACTTAACCTAAACTTAAACTGAATGCAATCCCGAACCCAAACCTAAAACCAAAACCCGAAACCAAAACTGAACTCAAAACTAAAACCCAAACTGAAACCATACTGAACCCGAACCCGAAGTCAAACTAAACCCAAAACCGGACCTAAATCCGGAATTAAATCTGACCTAACCCGGACCTAACCTAACCTAACCTTGGCTTAAACGAACCAAGCTTAATTAAACCTAACCCATCCCAACCTAACCGAACCTGACCGATACATAACTTAACCCAGAAACATAATCTAAAAAGTTCAACCGATCCGACCAAACTACCCCGAAACCGATGAATTTACCTCTATAACGACCAAATTATCAGTAACTATGCAAACTACCTCTACAAAGACCATAACTGCCAGTAAACCTATTAAACTACCCGTAAAACAAGAAACTACCCGTAAACCAATCACGCTACCTCAAAGAGAAAAAAACACCCTTAAACCGATGAATCTACCTCTCAAACGATCGAATTACTCGTAAACCGGCTAATCTACCTTTAACCCGACCAAGCGACCGCTAAACTGATAATTACGATATAAATTTATAATTATTTTTCTTTTTACTTATTTAACTAAACATAAATATAGGCTACATTTAATTCATTTAGGTGTAGCAGCGCACGCCGGGTATTGGATAGTGTACAATAATAAGTTAGCGTTTTACAGTATCTTGTTTTCTTTGCGGTTCGGAACATTTAAATAATAGACAGGAGAAATTATAGTTTCGCCAATTTCAGGTTAAGTCTTTATCCCATTGGAACTGTCCGTGAATTGAAAAAGACTGTGATGGTTTTGTTAGAATTGGTACTTAGGCCTACTGTCAGCGAGTGCCAAACAGTAAAATTGACATTTCTTCATAACCGTTTAATTTATGGACTCATGTTTAATGGGACTAAATAAACATAATTATATCCAGGAAGAAATAAATAAAATAATACAAAATGCTAATACATGTTAATTTTTCAATAAATAAAGTATTTAAATTCAAAATATTCGATACGTGAAACAAAAACCAGAATGTATGAAACACTAAATAAACTGGTATTAACTTAGAGGAGTGAAAAAAAACTTAGAAGGATATATGAACCTAAAAGGAAAATTCGTTATATAATGTAAATAATGCTAAGAAATTGGGACTGGAAGTAAACATTAACAAAACTAAATATATGTTCACATATAAAAATACATTATATAATGGAAATGATCAATTAATGGGCAAATGAGGGAAATTTTTAAGAAGCAGATCCAAGGTGTTTCAGACGAAACATATTCTAAGTTATAAGCTGTATATTTTTTAAAAGCACGCCCCACCATTAAAATAAGTGTAGACATACTGGAGCGTATGAGATGCTTCGGACTATAGTTAGGAAGTCGATTGAACTTGACGATTAACAAAATACAGTTGGCTGAATTTTAACAGTTGGATTTCCTGCAATCTCTAAATAAGACCTAAAGGTATCCCATTCCATTCTCTACATCTAATTAATTTAATGCTGGATTATGGGCATCACATCTAAACGACTACAACAACCGATAGATTAATTTCAGCAGCATGATTCGTTTAGCTAGGTTCCTTATCTAAAATTCCTAAGTTGTAACACACCCACCACCACATAAATGTCTCCAACTTACAAATTTTAGATAAAGAGCCTAGTTAAACGAATATACTCTCTCATATTATTGTCACTCTACTCCTCCTAAACGACTGGACCTATTTTGATTAAATATTTTGCGTATGTCTGGTTGTGTCCCTCGAAGATTTAGATTCACAATTGGACACATTTGAGTTGCATTCAGAAAGTATTGAATAGACAATCTACCTTACCAGAATTAGAAACAATGATGTAATTAGTTTCGACCTGAAACTATTACGTGTAGTTCACCTGAAGTGAAAATTTAAAAATCGCTCTAGCGGTCACATTTTTCGATGTTTCACAACAAAACTCAGCTCATCCTATTAAAATAAACCGAGATAGGCATTATCCAAAAATAAGCGAAATACAATAATTAGAAGTGGAAGTTTGCCTGAAATCCGAAATTAAAAAACTAACAACCGCCATGTTTGGTTCGCCTCAGCGTATACCATACAATTTATTTAACATATAATATTTTATTTATTTAGGCGTAGCAATGCATTCCGGGTATTAGCTAGTTTATATATATATGTCCACCACTGTGGTCTCGAGGTAGCGTGCTGCCTTGTCACGCAGCGGGCCCGGGTTCGATCCCGGTCAGGGCAGTTTTTCTGGGTGAGGTTTTTATCGGGGTTTTTCCTCGCCTGTAAGACAAATGTCAGGAAAACTTTAAGGCTCAAACGGTCCCCGAAATCATATGGCCATCATCATCATCCTTCACCGGTGTGGAAAGCAACGAGAAGCTACCACACCTACAATTCCCTAGTAAAGCTGCAAGCATAGCATGAAAATGCTATGATTGCAGTGAAGGACCTGCCCTTCGGGCAGAATTACTATGAGGAAAAAAATATATTTAAATGTTTGTTTGTTTGATCGTACTTTATGCGCTGCCATACCGTTGATGGGGCTTTTTGCAAAATGTTCAGGAGATTCCCGGGATGAACATAGGCTATAAGAGAGTTATGATAATCAACTCCTACACAAAATGTTCAGGAGATTCCCGGGATGAACATAGGCTATAAGAGAGTTATGAAAATCAACTCCTACACCCTTAAAAATCACTGAAAAAAGTAGCTCTTTGAGCGCTTAAATGGCTTACGCTGCCTAAACCATAACAAATACACAAAATTAATGTACACAGAATTGAATATCTCAAAAAGCTCTACAAAAAAGTCCGCTACGGCATATGTTTTTCTCTTACAGATAACTCACAATAACCATTTTTGTCATTCGTTGATGCCAAGAAGATCGAGACAAGTACGTAGATTCCTGTGCAAACATAGCAACACATGGCAGGTATTTTTTACGGATAACTCACAATAACGAATTTTGTCTTTTAGCTCATGTATGCCGAGAAGATCGAGATAAGTAGATTCCCGGGTAATCAGCACGGGGAATCTTAAAATAATTACGATATACATTTATGATTATTTTTCATTTTACTTATTCAACTAATCATAAGAAGTGCATCAATTTTAGTCTTTCAGCTCATTTATGCCAAGAAGATCGGGATGAGTAGATTCCCGGACAACGCCGGGTGAACAGCACGGGGTATCTAAAAATAATTACGATATAAATGTTTCCTTTTACTTATTTAATATAATTAAATAATACCTCAACGGAACTCCAACATGAATCTTATTATATCTAACTAAACATCCATCCATAGTAATTCTGCCCGAAGGCAGGTACTTCTCTGCATTTTCATGCTATGCTTGCAGCTTTACTAGGGAATTGTAGATGTGGTAGCTTCCCGATGTTTTCCACACTGGTGAAGGATGATGATAATGATAAGAATGACGATGATGATGGCCTTATGATTTCGGGGATCGTTTGGGCCTTGAAGTTTACCTGACATTTGTCTTACAGGTGAGGAAACACCCCGATAAAAACCTCACCCAGAAAAACTGCCCCGACCGGAGATCGAACCCGGACCCGCTGCGTGACAAGGCAGCACGCTACCTCGAGACCACAGCAGTGGACCCAACTAAACATAAAACACATTAATTTTTCGTATTTCAGCTCAATCATGTCAAGAAAATCGGGATAAGTCGATTTCCGGGCAACGCCGGGTAATCAGCACGGGGTATCTAAAAATATAAATTTATAATTATTTTTCCCTTTACTTATTCAAATAAACATAAGAGCAATTAATGTTCATTTATTTAGGCGTAGCAGCGCACGCTGGGTATTAGCTAGTATATATATTCACATTGTCATTGGAAACTTAATAGCTACAAATTGACAAGCAGTAACAGTATTGTTAATTATTGGAACGACCTTGGGAACCACCAAAGTCATATAAACTCCCACATTCACAAAAAAAAAAAAAAAAAAAAAAAAAAAATGGGAAGAAGTTCGAAATGTTATTTGGGTTATCAGAACTCTTGGGGGAAAAAAAAAAAGTTAATTCTTTCCCATGTTAAACAAGGATTGTTTTGTAAGTTCTGTGTACTGTTTGATGATAAAAAGTGTGGCCGTAATAAAGGAATAATAGCACAAAACCTTGTCACCTAACCGTTGACTTTATTCGCCAAGCTTTGGAAAAAATGGACAGTTACAATTACACGAAAACACTTCTTACCACAAAGTATGTGTTCAAGCTGGTCTGAACTTCCTGTAAAGCTACCACAAAAGTCTGTTGAAAATCAGGTAAATACTCGACGATTTTAACAAGTAAAAGAAATCAAAGAGAGACTTCGGCCAATAATAGAATCTATAATATTCTTGGGTCGACAAAACATTCCTCTAAGAGGTCACCAAGATGATGCCCGTCTCGACGAAGAGGCTGGGCTCCATAATGAGGTTATTTTTAGAGGACTGTTAAGGTTTAGAGCGTCTGCAGGAGACGAAAATCTTAAGCGACACTTGTCAACAGCCTCTTTAAGAGCCATGTACATAGGCAATACAACACAATCAATTAATAACATTCTGTGGTGAAGAAATAACAGATACAATACTGAATCAAATAAGGAATGCGAAGTATTATTCTGTTATATTTGACTAAACAGCAGATATTTATAATACAGAACAGCTTTCTTTGAACTTGAGATAATTGTTCAAAATGAGATTCGTGAAGATTCCGTCAAATTTATTGACGCTTGTAAGAGCATTACGTACAACTGTTAATACAGATCAAGATCAAAATAGTTATCAACTCCTAACTGGAGATGTTTTGGGAAAACGTACTGCAAGAACTGTCCCTAGACTTAAACAGCTTCTTACACGTAGGAATTGGTACTGACAGTTGTACTGTAATGTCTTCTGAAGCTGTCGGTGCAGTAACTGAAATACAGAAAGCTGCGAAGAAAGCATACGCTTAGTTTATTCTTTATTGTTTGGTCTTACGACTTATAATATAAAATTTGTGATATTATCTGTCATGACTAAATACTGCTTAAAATACTGTTCATAAGAGTTTAAAATACATTATTAGCACGCTAAAATTTACAAATCAATGTATTTGTTAATTTACATGGATCCATGCCCTCCTCCCCCCCGAAAATTTACTCGGACCCATGGCCACCCCCGAAAATCTGTCCTGGAACCGCCCTTGAGTTGGCCAGCATCAGAACATAAAAAAAATCAAAGGTCAGTATCTTCACAAGAAAATATATTCATGTAATCTTAATCAAATTATATTCATAATTTTAAATTTAGATATTCACTTATGCTAAATGGTATGTGAATTATATGAATGTTACTGTATGAGTCTGTCGAAAACAGTTTGGCCTTGTACATTATGTACTTTATTTGGTTAGATATTTGTATTTTATTATTGATTTCGTACATCTCAATGATGGATAAATCATATTTGAAGAGAAAAATTATACGCTCAGACCGGGACTTGAACCCGGGACCCTTGGTTCTCTAGACCAAGTGCTCTACCAACTGAGCTACCTGAGCAAGTACCGATCTAAACGCAAATCTTTCTCTATATACATTGTAATTCCCATCCACCAAATGCTGTGAAGCCATGCTTCTATCTTGCAAATGGCGGCTCCTTTATTAAGAAGACATATTTGGGAATTATACATTACAGCCAGTACGGCTTTTTCCAAGTTTTTATTATTGATTTCGTACATCTCAATGATGGATAAATCATATTTGAAGAGAAAAATAATAATGTATATAGAGAAAGATTTGCGTTTAGATCGGTACTTGCTCAGGTAGCTCAGTTGGTAGAGCACTTGGTCTAGAGAACCAAGGGTCCCGGGTTCAAGTCCCGGTCTGAGCGTATAATTTTTCTCTTCAAAAAGATATTTGTAGATTATCACTGTATAAAATAGGGTTCTCGCTGTAAAATGATACTAGGTGGATTTTAGGGGGTGACTTGAAGCTCAGCCGGATTATCGCGTGCTCAGCCGCTCAGGGCGTGGGTCATCTCTGCTCCGGGCCAGCTCCCACTAAAGCTCCGGCAGTGGGTTATCGCAGGCTCCGGCCCCCTATGTTTTACCATAGAGCAATTCACATTGAAAGTAATCAGCATAAAGCTCTATGGCATAGAGATAGAGAACCCAAGACAACTAGTGCCGTGGGTTATCACTGAGTGCACGTAACCTCTAAGTATTTTATTGGGCTATATCAAATCGATGTAAATTCATATTCCGAGTGAAGTGACGGATGTTAATAAAATGTATTTAATAATGAGATGAAAGTTTTTGTCAAGTTTAATTAACTTGCTTCATATTAAGCAAGTGGCAAACTTACATTTCTGCTTGCTGATATGTCACTCACTAATTTTTGTGCTGGTATCAGTCAAATAAACAAGCCTTTACAAAACTTATTAAACTTTATGGATCTCACATGTCAAAAAGTTGGTTGAAGTATATTTGTATAGTAAATGTACAGTGATCTTAATACATTTAAATTCAACATGGCCACAGTGCAAATTAACACCACATGAATTTATACAGTATGCTTTTTCACCAATGGTTGCTGTTTATGTGCAGCCCTTCAGTGGATCAGACTTGTCAGAAAAATAATCTCTCTTTCATAGAATTAATACAACCTTTTTGTAAGCTTCATACGGAAGGTAAGTAACCAGGTTATTTTTTCTTTAAGTACCTTAACCTGAATGTATATGTAAAATTGGTACATTGGAAACCTAACCATTCGTTATGGAAGAAATCACTTCGGCATGAAAGTAAACCTCCAATTTTTTTTTTGGATTTACACTAAACTATAGACATGTCTAACAATAAATAAAAATTGATCATATAGAAACAAGCCAGGAAAAGGTAATTGATGCATAAAGATACCACTTTTGAAGTAGTTCAATCCACTGAATTATAATGAAAGAATTATTTACATTATATGAGTGATGATTGGCTCAAGTTCAGAGAGTTTTTCTCTATGACTTTCCAACATTCTTATGCCACTGTTGCACTACACACTTTTACCATCTGTAAAATCATTTCATACTTATTTTAAGCATTTTGGAATTATTCTTTAAACATTTCTTACAATTTCTAAATATTTATATATTATGTTTAAATGTGTCCACCGCTGTGGTCTCGAGGTAGCGTACTGCCTTGTCATGCAGCGGGCCCGAGTTCGATCCCTGGTCGGGCAGTTTTTCTGGGTGAGGTTTTTATCGGGGTTTTTCCTCACCTGTAAGACAAATGTCAGGAAAACTTTAAGGCCCAAACGGTCCCTGAAATCATATGGCCATCATCCTTATCATTATCATTATTATCATCATCATCCTTCACCGCTGTGGAAAGCAACGGGAAGCTACCACACCTACACAATTCCCTAGTAAAGCTGCAAGCATAGCATGAAAATGCTATGATTGCAGTGAAGGACCTGCCCTCGGGCAGAATTACTATGGATGGATGTTTAAATGTTTGTATATTTATGCAAATTGTGAATGAAGTTGTATATAATTGCAGTGCACACGCGTGAGATGTGCAAATTCTTAATGTAACTTCCACTAGATGGTAGTGAAATCGGTGTTACCAACTTTGCAATTAATTCCTAACCATATTTCGAGAAATCAATTTAATTTTGTTAGGTTCCGATGGGACAAGTTAATGTATGCAAGATTTTCCAATCAATATATATATATATATATATAAAGTCAAAATGAACATGTCCTTTACCCATTGGACACTTTTAACGAATCCCCCTCATGAGCAGGTAGAAAGTCCGAACAGCTACACTCGTGTTAAAACCCTTCACTATAAGAAGTTGGCTCTTTCTTTAGTAAATCAAATTTTCTGTTCACCATCTATAAAATTTGTTGCAGGTTTATATAAAATATATATGTAGGCCTAGTATATTGTATAGTGTATTATAGTTATAAGTTACCAGTATAGAATAGTATAGTTTTAGGTGTTTATTACGGTAAAATATATATGTAGATTCAATGTTTTTTTTTTTGAACTTCATGGTTGTAAATTTAACTTTTTTAGATACAGCCCGATGAAGTGAAGGCCTATTTTGCACTATGCATCCTAACGATTAAAGTTAGAAAACCTAAAATAAAATGGTTCTATAGCAAAAGAGCAATTTTAGAAATGCCCATTTACTGAAACTATGCCCTTAGGAATTTTATTCCTAATTTTGAGGTTTTTTCACTTAAATGACAATGAATCCATAATTTACAAAATTAAGACCTGTGGTAGAGTGTTTGAATACAGCATCTCTGTCCTTGTATGTTCCAAGTAAAGACATTTCACTTGACAAATCTCTTATGAAATTTCGAGGTACTCTGGCTCACGTTCAATTCAGCCCTCTAAATGGGCATGATTTGGAACAAAATATTACAAATTGTGTGAATCTTCATCGGGATACATAAGAAAATTCACATTTTACTGTAAATGAGAGAGTAGTCCTAAAATTAGCAAATCTGTTCTTAGAGAAAGGTTACACTTTATACTTAGATAACTGTATTTTTCGCCTAACTAGTTTTTAAAGCTCAATAGACGAAAGACAAATATATTAGGGACAGTAAAATCTAACAGAAAAAATACGCCTCAGGATTTAGTAAACATCAAATTGAAAAAAGGAGAGGTAGCAACACGATCTAGTCTGGGACTTCTAGCATTGAAGTGGAAAGATAAGAAAGACGTTTATTTATTATCATCCAAACACGAAATTGCCAACATGACTGATACAGTAAGAAGCTAAGAAAGAAGAAAGACGGAGAACAAGAGGAAAAAGTCATGATGCCTAAACGTAGTCTAGAATACAATAAAGGTATTGGAGGAGAAGATCAACATGACAAGATACTGGCTTGTTTTCCATAATGAGAATATTTGTAAATGGCTACAGAAAAATGGCTTTTTACATTATGGATGATAGAAGAGAGATATCAAAAAGTTTCTATGATTTGATAATGTAAAAGTCTATGATTGATTATATCTTATATGATTATTTTCAATCATTATTACTATATAGCTACAGTATTATATTGTTATTAATTTTTTTTAACATATGATATGAGTCTATTTTCAAGGCAATGATCAAGATCTGTCAGTAAAAGACGATTATTGAAATATTTCTTAACTTTCACAGTCTTGAAATCAACAAAACATAATGGGATACAATGTACAAAAGAGGGTAGCAGCAGGCCACATTCCTTTGCTATTTTTAAAACTACAAAATACTACTAGAAAAACAGGGGTAAAAAAACTATCTGAAAACTTAAATGATAGAACGCAGTACACATAGTCTGTATTCTGATTTAAAATCCAGTGCAGCCAGAGTAGTGCTGGGGAGATTTAAATGGGTTTCCAGTGAATATACTAGGTGCTTTAAACGTGTTTCCAGTGGGTGAACATATGTGTAAATGGTAGGCGAAATTAAAATTTGTACACTGAGATAGCCATCTTGAAATAATATATTAAAAATTAACTAGTTCAAAGCCGGTACCTTTCTATACAATTATCCAGGAAAGTAATAATAGAGCAATATTTTCTATTTTGCCTGGAGAAGGTAGTATTCACTAATCTGCTGTAGGTATTATAACATGTCCCTCACTTAATCTAACAAAATAAATTATGTACTATTTGTTATTTGCCTATATCTTACAGCGGCAACTCAAGGATTTGAAGTTAGGTGAAGAGTTAGTAAGAAAAATTATTTGTACACTTGCTTATCTTAATTATTATTAAACTCATCTATTTCTTATATATAAAATTGATCCTTTGTGGTCCTTTAAGCCTCCAAACTTGTCGTTGATATCTTCCATGGAATAGGTATGATTTTGTTAACTGCAGTAGTACTCTCTGTTCCAAAAGTTTAATTTATTACTAAAAAGCAAACTAGGCCAACAAAACAATTTTTGTAGAGTTTGAGAGGAGCACAACAATGGAATTTCCTTAAACCATGACCATTTGAAACTAAGATTGTAGTTTTGTTGAGTTGTTTCTTGACTCACTTCATACTTCATAACTCCCTCGCAGATCTAGATTTTGTCACTGTATTTGTGACATTCTCAATTTGGCACGAGGGAATTATAACATATATAAGAGAAAAATTTGCATCTAGATTGCAACTCGCCTCGGTAGCTCAGTTGGTAGAGCACTTGGCCCGGAAAGCCAACGGTCCCGGGTTCGAGTCTCGGTCTAGGCGAAAATTTTTCTCTTCAAATATAATTCTCAGTGCTGTTTACGTTCACAACTGATGTCCAATGGTCTCCTGCAGTCTGCAGGAGAGGAGACCATTGGACATCAGTTGTGAACGTGAACAGCATTGAGAATGTCACAAATACAGTGACGAAATCTAGATCTGCGAGGGAGTTAAGAAGTATGAGGTGAGTCAAGAAACAACTCAACAAAATTAAAATAAACCTCATAGTGTTATTTCCTACCTACATAACTTAATAAGATTGTAGTGTTTACCTGAATGTTTAACTTATTTTGTTCTATATATTTTTAGAGATTCAGTAAGATGCTCACATTTATAATTTCCTTTTTATCTTCAACTTTCCAACGTGAGAAAGGTGTTTCCAATAAAACACACACAACATCATAAACAGTATTCCCATTTAAACCACCACAACAATAGCTGAATAGAGATAATTTCATACACAAAGCCACGAAACAGATGGCTATTTTCCTCTCCCTATTTCACTTGTAGTAATTTTGTTACGTTAGACATCGGCGGGTGACACCACAGTTGTCATGGTGAGCAGCGAGGTAAACTCCACACCCAGGGGTAGGAGCAAGCTGGAAGCAAAAATCCTTCACTTCAATGCTAGCATAGGTCAGAATGACACAATATGGCGCAGGCACTCTGTGTCACAACAATGAGTCCTGAATTGTGCAATAATACAGAAATATGTTTCTACTAAAACCAACTTTCTTAATAAGGAAAATAAAATTTAAAAATAATTCTGGTAAGTGCCACTTCACTTACTTCCCCTGAATAGCCACCCCTGATATCTTATGTATTCATGCAGAAAGCAAAAAGATCACCGAGTGCTGCAATCTTGTTAATTAGTCAATGCTACATGTAGTAGGATATAGTGCTTTATTATTTGTTACTTTTCTGGTTTGTTTCTGATTGATACACAATTTTGGTCATCATCATCATCAACAATCACAGATTAAGTCCATGTGGCTTGTTCCGGTCTCATAGATTCACATTCAAAAAGTTGAATCCATCTCTTTTTTGGTCTACGAACATTCCTGTCTCCTTTTGGTTGTAACCAACTATAATCTTTGGTATGCGTTCATCTTTCATTCTTTGAATAATTTTGGTACTGGTAATTATAGAGAAATGATTGAAGAATCAACTAAAGTTTTCATTATCTGACACAAGTTTTGTTAAATTCTAGAATTATGGTTTTTTTAATAACATTTACTACTATTTGTAATGATTATTAATTTTTTTTTGCGCAATAGTACTTACAGCGGTGGCGACCATGATTGAAAGTTCAACCTCCTACATTTTGTGGTTGCCAACCTAAATAACTGTACTGTTATAAAATAACTCCATCCATCCATAGTAATTCTGCCTGAGGGCAGGTCTTTCACTGCAATCATAGCATTTTCATGCTATGCTTTGCAGCTTTACTAGGGAATTGTAGGTGTGGTAGCTTCCCATTGCTTTCCACAATAAAATAACTATACTGTAATATTACATATTACAAACAAGCATGTGAGAAGTAAAACCACTGCCCTCTATGTATACTACATACAATGTATATACAAAAAATATCCAAAAGATAGTGTTAATATACATTATACGAAACAAATCACAGCATTTTAAATGAACTGAACTTTGTTTGAAACAATATATAACAATAAATACATACTTGCTGCCATGTTATCACTAATTGATCTCACAGCCTACTGTTCTTTTATCACTAATTTGTCTTATGGCCTCCTGTTGTTTCAACTAATAAACATTGTCCACACTGTTAATGTTAGTCAATTGTTTAAAATGAACGCAAATATTTCCAACAAAGATGTTATTATTTTACTGTTATTTATTATTTTGAAAACACCATCGTGCAAAAAATAATGTACAACGCACATTTGTGAAGTGTTTTACAGGATCTCTGAAATTAAAAACCTTGATCGCTATCGCTTGGTTTTGAAACATTTTCCTCGATTCTGTAAAAACCACTTCAACTTCGCATCGTAATATACTATTTTTAAATTCTTAATAAAATGCAGGATGTGATATCATATTGGTAGCAATCACATTGCTATTCAATGCAGCAAACATATACATCCAAAGTTCCTGTAACAAGTTCCATTGCAGTTAACATACAGTTTTAAGTTTCTTTTGCATGCAACATACAATTTTTAAGTTTCTAAAAATGCTAAAGTGATCTCACTGCAGGCCTTAGGAAGACCTTAAGGTAGTAGGAGGTTTAGGCTTCCACTTTTCTAGACAATCGGTCCTTGATTCCAGAGTCGGGTTGTCAGCTCTTTGCGACAGCCATCTTTACCCCATGTAGGCTGATACACATTTTCATTAGAGGCTGAGTATGTTGGGGTTAGTTGAAAAAAAGCTGTTCCACCAGGACTTGAATGAATGACCTTCTGGTTTGTAGCATATTGTCTTAATGGTACGTCTCTATGCTTTTATTATAATAATGTGATCAAAATCATTACATACTTATTGGCTTTATGGCCCTTTGAGTGTAACCATAGCCGCTGTTGTGTTAGGAGGTTCTAAACCAAGGATAATTTAGTTATGCTTATTACCCTATAGATATCATGCGTCGGAGGTATTCCAGCGTACCATCCCAATGAGACACTTAGTAGTTATTACTTTTATGATGAAGGTCGGTAAATTTTGCTTTGATGCCTCTTTTTCAAGCTTAAGGTTCTTTTACGAGCCTGAAAATCTCCAGACTCGGAATCTATAGCTTAAAATCCCTCCTAGAGGACTTGTTCTTGGAATTTATCCATCTTATAAAAAGGTCTGTTGACCCTGGCTGGGTTTGAACCCACGTCCTTTGAGACTAGAGGCAAGGAACACAACCACTAGACCACTGCAGCCAATCTATCTATGGCAAATCTAAGGTTAGAGTGAGTATTTGTATTTTGGTTAGCTATTTAAGTTTAATACTTCAATATTGGAGTGTTTCTCCTGTGATTGGCAACACACATATATGTTGGCTGCATTGCTTGATTCTAAATTGTACCACTTTCACTTTCTGATGTATGCACATGGGAACTACAACCATTGCATGACAAAATCCACCTTGAAATTTCTCCCAGAGATTGTGATGGACCAAGGTCATGTGCAAAAAAAAAATGTATATATGTTGCTTTTAACTGCAAGGCACAGAAATAAAAGCCAGAATTAAGCAATGACAACCTACTGTACAGAGCAGGTGGACTTCCTGCTTGAGTAAGAGCAGAGTAGAATGAGATGGGATGGCTGGTAGTGAGGGTTATCCAGTCTACCAATTCAGGAATTGTATTACTTCCCTATAGTTTAAATGAGAGATTTGGCACTGGATTTTAGCACCTTCTGGTTAAACACAGCAGATAATTTTTTGAACATGTCCTTGGTACATCACAATGCTTTTCTGGAAAAAATTTCAAGATAGGTTTCAGCATGCAATGGTTGACAGTTCCCTTGTTAGAAAAAATTTTGTCACATAATGGAAACTTTATCCCAAGAATCTCTTCAGTTCATTTGAACTACCAGTGAACAATTTTAATATTTATGGCAATGAACTATTGTCATGGAACTTACTTACTTACTCACTCACTGGCACTATCGAACCCGTAGGTTCATGGCCGTGCAGACATAAGCAAAAACCCTATGTTTGAGCCTTTGGCATGGGTTCCCTGAAGTAGTCCCTGCCCGGAGAACCGAATGGGGGACTATTTGACCTCCGGAAAATTTTACCCCAGTTGAACCCATGTCTGCATTTCTTGACGGTTGTATTTTTACGGTGAAAGATCGTCACTCCTTCGACCATGGTACTTTTTTCATCTGGCTTATCACCTTTGACCAATCCGGCATGGGTAACCCTATCGGCAGCAATGCTACCACCGGCATAGCTCTCGGGATCATTTAAGCACGCAAGCCACTCCACCACGACAAGGTAAGGATACCATGGAGGGATTGTTACTGAACACAATATCAAAATGGTCAAATTTCAATTAGGCTTATTGACAATTTGAGATTTATTCCCATCGGTCCTGAAACTTAAAAAGCTAACAAAAGTAACTCACCCTAAATTAATTATAGTTGTCCTTTTTTTATTTATTTTTTTCAATGTGTCAGCACTTAAAGATGGAGATCATGGGTTCAAATCCTGGTTCAGGCAGACCTTTTCTCTTTAGTTGTATTAACTATTACATGTGAACAGCAAATCTGAGTACATTAGTTTTAATATTGCACTTACCATAAAATTCTTGTACATTTTTTATATCTATGTTGTAGCTCATTTTCGTGAACCTTCTGGAACTTCAGTGACTGTCAGAAACCTTCGTATTACAATGCTTGATGTCAACTCTCGACCACCGCAGCCAACTCTTGCCAGGAAGTTTCTGAACGATTCAGTCAGCTTATCAACAAATGAAAGGAATAGCAGCTTGCAAATTGGTAGGTTTTGTGTTCATTAATTTGGTTATTATTGGGGAAATTATGCACAATCATGTTAGAATGGACCACAGGTTGTAAACTGTATTGAATGCTACTGATTATCTTCTACATGTCTACATTTGTGGTACCAACATTTTTTTTATTGTGATGTTTACTACACTCATATTTGCTTATGATCAGGCTATAATGGCTTCTTCAGAGAATGACTTACAAAGAGCAATTTTTAAATTAAATAATATTGCAAAAGATTTCAATCTAGAAATTTCTTTAACAAAAACTAAAGTAATGGCCCAGTATGGCAAAGAAATAGAAAGAACAAAAATAGTACTAAATGACAAAATATTAGAACAAGTAAAAGATTTCAATTATCTAGGTGTATCTTGTGTAGGTTGTAATAGAGAAAAAGATATAAATAATAAATTACAAATATTTCAATATTTATGTGGCACCCTTAAAAGAACATTGGGAAAGAAAGTACGAAAAGAAACACATTTAAAATTTTATAAAGTATTGGCTGTGCCTGCAATATTTCATGGCTCAGGAATATGGACTCTGAATAAACAGTCAATTAAAAGAATAGAAGCAGCAGAAATGAATTATTTACGGTTTGTGGCAGGATTTACTTTAATGGATAAAAAAACAGAGCGAAGATATCCATAAAGAACTACAAATATTCAGTTTGACGGATAAAATTGAAGAGTATAGGAGAAAACGGTATGAACATGTTTGCAGAATGGATACCAACAGATTGCTTAGGAAAAGTCTAAACTATCAACCAAGATGAGGAAAAAGAGATTGGGGATGCCCACGAAAGAGATGGACACAGAAGCTATAATAGGCCCCTACTTGGAGCTGGAACGAACCAAAAAAGATTTAGTCCTTGTGAGAAGAAGAAGAAGAAGATGTTTACTAATGGGTATTTATTTATTGTTTTATAATTTATTAGCATACTTACCCTTGTTAGTTGGAATTAAATTTGTATGAAAATGATGATAATTATATTTAAATCTAGTTTTGCAAAACATGTCATAGAAACAGGTTACCAATTTAATACCATCGATAACACATTATCCATCATCCATAGAGAAAACAATAAATTGAAAATCAACATTCTCGAAGAGATCGAGATATTAAAAGAAACCAGAAACACTCACCTGCTTAATGAGAACTCACCCAATGATGTCAACCCTCTGTACAAGATTTTCACGAACAACCAGTTCCAATTCACAAGCTGAAGATGGAGCATATGCTCCGAAAGTAGTCCACATCTTACATCCAAAGTTATGTAAGACTAAGATCTCAGGTATTCTATTTTCATGTTGTAAATTTTAAAAAGAACAGTTACGTCTCATAGACTGCAATGTGCAGGATATGAAAGGCCCACAGTTTAAAAAGAAATTTAACCTAGTTGAGGATGACAGCACCTTCGAAGGTATTTATTGATTTTAATATTTTACTTTATTCTTCTTCATCATCCATATGAGTCTTAAGCTTAGAGGCCTGTTACTATCTCACTAATAAATGTTGTATCCAGCACTTCCTTAGACAGCCCAGAGATCTCTTCCGTGCTGGACAATAACAAAGCACGGTTTTTGGAATTCTCTCTGAACTTATTTGTCACAAATGATTCATCCAGTTGTTTTGGTATTCTTATATGTACCTAATGACTCATTCTGAGCGTAGTTCCTTCAAGAATCTCATTGCATTTGTAATCCCATTTGGTGTACCCTGCTGAATACCTCATTTCACTAGAAGTTATCCTGCTCTCCTCTCCTTTCTTCAAAGTCCATGCCTCACTGCCGTAGCAAAGTGCAGGTCTTGCTAAGGTTTTGTATAACTCTACTCCGGTATCTTTCTGGATTAGTGAAGGTTTCTTTACTTAATTTATTACTACAAGGTTCCAACACTGTTATATGGTTTGAAACACTAGGTCTTAACCAAAGCCAGGAACAAAGAATAGAAGCATCAGAAATGAGGTTTTTGAGGTGTATGGCTGGCTTTACAATAACAGATTGAAAACAAATGAAAATATACGAAGAGAACTAAATATATTGAAACTATTAGATAGAATTGCACAATACAGAGATGAATGGATGGACCACATGAATACATTGAATAACAATAGATTTCTGAAACAGATTCTTCATTACAAACCACTAAGATGAAGAAATGTAGGAAGACCCAGTAAAATATGGACAGACCAATTCTAACATGAGATCAGAACAGACTTTAAGGTCTAATCCTTGATGCTAATGATGATGAAGGAATTCATGCTTAAAATATGAATACTTGTATTATTTCCATTCTCTATAATTGTATTTAAACTCATAAAGATAATTTGTGTTCCAGGTAGTCAAACAGTGGAGATTCCTGCTTCAGTTCCTTGGTTTGAAGCTTGGAGAGAGACATTCCTACAAGTTCAGTTCCCTTCAGACCATGAGTTTACGAAACACTACATAGCATGTATCCTTAACTAACTCAAACTAGATTCTAGTGCAAATGGTTTGATACTGTATTTAAAAAATCAGCAAAAACCGACGACTTACTGTGACAGAATGTTATTAGCAAATTGTAGAATATACATCATCATCATCAGGAATTTATTGAAAAGAAAAATAGATATGCCTAGACTGGGACTTGAACCCAGGACCTTTAGCTTTATATGCTAATGCTCTGCCACTGAGCTATTCCAGGCTTCCAAATAAATGCAAATTTTTCTCTTACAATTTCCGAGATCGCCATAGACTTGTGAACTGTTTCTCGACATGCCAATGGAGGCTTCTTTTAATGGGAATTTAAACATTACTTTATAAAGCCACTACATATTCTTGTGATGTTTTTATTATATTTTTTATTATTCAGCTTTTACAATGAATATACATTTTTCCGATACCCATGTTCACAGTTAACTACACATTTGTTTCAACACATTTTTCCATTCTTGTCTGTTCATCCATATATCTTCTTCTATTTCACATTCCCTCTTAGTTTTATTAATTCCCTGAATCCACGTAATATTTGGCCTACCCTTCTTTTTCCTTCCCTGTGGTTCCCAATCCATGATTATCTTAGGTAGTCTTCCTTCTTCCATCCTTCTAATGTGTACGTACCAATTTAATTGTTTCTTCTTTATAAAATCTAATATTGAATATTGTACCTGCATTTTTTCTTTTATATATGAATTTCTGTTTTTATCCTTCCTGGATATTCTTGCAGCATGTCTCCGGTAGTCCATTTCAGTGGTGAGTAATTTTTTTTTCAGTTGTGCATTTAAAGCCCACACATCAGCTCTATAGGTAATATTTTATTATAAATGTATTATTTCTCATTGTAAATTATAAATGTATTATTTCTCATTGAAGGTCAATTTATATTTGAAGAGAAAAATATATACGCCTAGATCGGGGTTTGAAGCCAGGATCTTTAGCTTTATTTTTATATTTGCTGTCTGATTTTGCTGTTCTATGGAATATATGGCTTATCTTTAAAATACTTCATCGTATGAATTTTTATACTTCATAATATGTATTATGTAATACACTCATTTGCTGCAACAACGTCATAACTCGAAAATCATGATTTTTCAGGAGAAGCATTTGAAGTTTTAAATACTGTCATTAACTAAAATATTGTGATTTTTTAGTCATGATGTTGTTGCAGCAAATGAGCGTTATGTATTCTTTTAATACTTCTGCTCTAGGTACTTTTTTCATTTTTACTAACAGTTCGTACTATTTTAAAAGTTTTTGCAATGATACTTGTAACATTTTTTTTAAAGTTCTTTCCTTCCCTATGCCCGGATTAGGGCAGTTCCTAATAGGAACTTACTGACCAAGTTAATTTCATTACGCTCATTTATCCATAGATGTTAGCGAGTGATAGGGAGTCAGCCTAGCACCTCGATGAGACATCTAATGGGTAAGTAAGGTATTACTGGATGGGAAATGGTCGGTAAATTTTGCACAGGGGTCTTTTTATTCAGGCTTGTGGTTCTTTTATGAACCTGAAAATCTTCAGACTCAGGACCCACGGCTTAAAAGTCCCTGTTGGAGGACTTGTTTTTGGATTTTTCCATCCTAAAAATTCATCGACCATGGCAGGGTTTATACCCACATCCCTTAGAACTAGAGTCAAGGAACATAACCACTAGCCCACTACAATTATTAAATATTTATCTAACTAACTAACTCTACCTAACTCACTGGCACTATCGAACCCGTAGGTTCGTGGCCACATGGACATAAGCTCTCCATATATCCCTATCCTGAGCCAATGTTTTCCAATCATCCCCTGTATAATCTACTTCCCTCAAATCATAGTTAATGCTATTCTCCCACCTCATTCTTGGTCTACAACTGGGTATTTTTCTATGGTTTTCCTACAAGAAGCTTCCATGCATGCCATTCATTCCCCATTCATGCCACATGTCCTGCCCATCACAGTCTATGACACTTAACTATTCTCATTATATCTGGCTTCCTATAAAGACATTAAATATTTATCTAAGTTCACAATTTGTCACATTTATCTCTATGATTTTTTTTTTTTTTTTTTCCAGTTCTGCAGAATCACATTGTGCATGCTCATACACTTAAAAGAGACTTCCGCCAGATGACGGACATATCATGTGTAAACAAATGACCAACAATCACAATTAATGTCAAAACATATTCTGAAAAATAGATATTCATTCACTTCATTTTGTTAGGTTCCATTGGGACAAGTTAGCATATGTCAGTTTAGTTTATAGTTTATTAAATAATATGCTTATAATTTATTTCAAATGGTATGAAAGAACAGGTTAGTGTATAAACATATTTAGAAATTTGTTGCAAAGATTAGTCATATCGATTTGACAGATATGTCTGCCATGTGGCAGAAGTTCTTTAAGTGTTTGTGCATGCACACAATGATTCTGTAGAATTTGGACATGGTATTCTAAAGTTTTTCTGAAAATCCTCCTTTTAGTGAATTTTGAAGTATTGAAGCTATTAAGGTTGTTCTCATGAAAAGATTTTCAGGAAATTTACAGACCTTCACTGATCTTATCTTCAATGAAAATGACCATGACCAAAATTTATGTATACATATATATAAATGAGTTACAGGTCATGGGTTCAAAGTGTGTTAATTTTTCTTTTCATGTCATATTTGACTTTTATTGCTAAACATAAAAATTTAGTTATAATATCGCTGTCCACCGCTGTGGTCTTGAGGTAGTGTGTTGCCTTGTCATGCAGCGGGCCCTGGGTGAGGTTTTTTTTTGGGGTTTCTTCCTCGCCTGTAAGACAAATGTCAGGAAGCTTAGGCCCCAACAGTCCCCAAAAATCATCCGGCCATCATCATCATCATCATTTCACCGGTGTAATCATTCACCGGTGTGGAAAGCAACGGGAAGCTACCACACCTAGAATTCCCTAGTAAAGCTGCAAAGCATAGCATGAAAATGCTATGAATGCAGTGAAAGATGGAATGGAATATATATATATGTGTGTGTGTGGATGTCCGTTAATCTTCTAGTGACCGCAAATTTTGTTTCATCAAAGGAAAAAAAACTTGGCAGATAACAGTTATTTAAAAAAGTAAGGTCAAGCTTGTTAACAAGCAAAATTGGACCATTAGGCATAGGAGTTCACCTAAAAAAATATATAAATAAATGTGTAGGGAAATACACATAACTAAATTAACTTGGTCTAGTAACTCTTAACAAAGGAGAAGATAAGGCCCAACATTTGACTATTATGTCATTGTGTTGTTGTTGTTGTTTTCAAATACTGGGCCTTGGCACCAAAGCCATTAGCAATAGATAGAACTGGGGCTTAAAGACAGATGAGGACGTTTAGGATCACACATGGAAAAGGTGAATTTCTTCGTGGTGGTAGAAAACCATTATGTTATGATAAATTACAAGAAAAAAAAAGTCATACTAACCATGCCAGTAAATATTTCATCTCAAACTAGGTTGATACTTTCATAATAAAACTTACTTTGGGAATTAACATTATGAGGCTTTCAAATTAATTAAATTAAAATGAGTTGTACATTTTCTCACCTCTTACATTCCATGTTCTTAACAGCACAGGACTGCTCTTTCAGGAACAGTCATTCCTATCTTTAGCCATTTTTTTAGAAAAATTTGGAAAATTGGCTGAAGATAGGAATGACTATTCCTGAAACTGTGCTGTGAAGAACATGGAATGTATGAGGTGAGATAATGTATGACTCACTTTTAATTTTACTAGGTTGATAACTTCTATCTTCTGCACTGATTCTACTCTCGGGAAGAGATTCATTCACTCTTCACTGAGTTTTCGTTCACTGTCAAAGCCATTGATCTTTTTTCACCTATTAACCTAGTTAATGACCCTTCATTCAGATAATATTAAAGGGTCACACCTTAGCGTAACTGGTTAAGACAATATGCTACAAGCTGGAGCATTGAGGGTTTAATTCCCGGTTGGAGTCAGAATTTTTAAACTGACCTAAACCTTCTCAACTCAGCTCCAACTGATTCGAGTACCAAATGCTTGTTCTGAGGGTATAGGCAGCTGTTATGCAAGGCTGACATCAGTGCCAATTGTCTAAAAAAGTGGGAGTCTTAACTTTCTACTACCCCAAGGATGCCAGAAACAAGAGATACTACTACATATGAGTGCCACATACTTTGCAACCTTTCATCTAGGCGAGCTGGCCATGAGGCACACTGACCCCACACTTTTCAGAGGTTCGGTGGCAGAGGCAACAGATTGCCCATTACAAATCCTCCTATATTCTGTAATGTATTTCTTGCCTATTTTATTTTGTCTTATATAGTATGGGTCCTTGACTAATGAAATTAGGTATTTTGGTTGTATCGTCTGCAGAGAACAGCCCAGCAGAAACACTTCAACACATGGGTCTCCAGTTACAGCAGCTGCAGAATGTGACGCCTGGAAAAATGCCCAAGTGGTTTGGTCCTGGCATTTTACGGTATTATGTGTTGGTCCACGATGCAGCAGACGGCGACAACGATAAAGCACTGGCAGCTTTCAACACTATGAAACAAACTTATGGTGATAATAATTGTTACTTCCTTCAAATGAACTCACGACCTCCTGGTCAGATAGAGGACCACAGCCAACTTCCAGATCCGTGGAGTCAATTTCTTATTCGTCAACATGACAGTCAGGTAAACTAATTTACAGATCTGTCTGAATACTCATCTTCACTTAGTGAGTAGGATCCCTATTGGTTAATGTTGACTGTAATATGCAATATGCATAGACAAAAGTCCTATGAAAGTCAAAGACAAGAGTCCACAGAAGTGTATTTTCATAGAGCATATCATAATTGCTTATGGTTCATCAAACTCTACTCTATTTATATATTAAATTTGGGAATTTTTAACATTATGAGGTTCAATTAATAATAATTAAATGAATCGTGATTTTTTTCTTACCTCATACATCCTATGTTTCTTTAAACACAGCACTGCAGTATCGGCGACACTTTGTCGTCATCGTCAGCTGTTTTCACGACTGTCGTGAAAACAGCTGACGATGACGACAAAGTGTCGCCGATACTGCAGTGCTAGTCGTGAAAACAGCTGACGATGACGACAAAGTGTCGCCAATACTGCAGTGCTGTGTTTAAAGAAACATAGATGTATGAGGTAAAAAAAAAACTCTACTCTGTCCTAGGGTAGCACTGACCATGCTGTCAGTCGCAAACTCCCTAGCTGAAGAGGCGAATTGAAGCCGAAACAGAGCTTGAACAACAGAAAATTAACTTGTAAAAATATAATTTTGTTAATTCTCTGTTGTTCAAACTCTGTTTTGGCTTCAGTTCGCCTCTTCAGCTAGGGAGTTTGTGACTGACAGCATGGTCAGTGCCACCCTAGGACAGAGTAGAGTTTGATAAACCATAAGCAATTGACTACAATACTTTGCCTACCCAAAGCTCCATAAGGGTTCAGTAATTACTAAAAAGAATGATTATGTATAAATACTATATTTTAATATAACACACAAATAATATCTTGAGGAATAACCTGATAACAATTTATATTACTGAATAATACATATCTAGGATGCAATATCTCATATGAAGAAGAAAAGGATGTAAATGCAAAAATATCTAAATTTTTAAGAATTTTAGGGTTAATAAATTCTATCTTCAAGCCACAGTTAGTCCAAAAGCATTCAAGACTGAAAGTGTATAAAACACTGGCTCTTCCAACTCTTTTGTATGGTAGCGAAATATGGACGTTGAAACAGAAGGATATACAGAGACTTAGATCTGCTGAAATGAGATATCTTCGGAGGACTGCAGGATACACACTACTAGATCACAAAAAAAAAAATGAAGACATCTTAGAAGAATTACACATGGAATCTTTAGAAAACAAAATTTCTGATTATAAGTCAAGATGGATGCAACATGTTCATCGAATGGAAGATCACAGAATACCCAAACAAATGTTAAGATATCAACCTGCAGGAAGAAGAAGACCAGGACGTCCACTCAAAAGACTTCTGGATGGTGTTTCTCTTGAGGCCAAAACAGGTCAACAAATGGCTTAAATTCGTGAATGTACTATGATGATGATGATAATTTAGACTCTGATAACTTCTTTGATGATAGTTGCACTATAATTTCTATTAGTTTTTATCTAAATTATGTTGTCTCTACAATGGAAACTTAACCAACAGGTCTAATTGCCTGCCATGGCTGGTACAAGAATGCTTGTTCCCTTGCACGCATACATAGCATGGGTTCAGGTTTGAAAAACCAGTACAATCCAGTTTTTGTTTCTAGAACATTCCATGAAATTAATGCTCTTATGTCGGTAGATCCATGTTGCCATATTTAGGTAGGAGTAGTTTTAATTCTCCAATAGTGAATGGAGGAAACATACATTACGCCCATATTTAAAGTTAGTCCAAAAAAAAAGAGGGCTAAAAGAAATAGGTTGATAAACATGACATGAATTTGAATCATAATTATAATAAAAATGCAAATCATTCTTATAACAATAAGAATGGTGATCTTAGAAATTTAGACAGCTGCCTAGACTTTCAACATGCAGCTCTAATACACCCACACACATCAGGTGCACTTCACGTCGAGAAATATAAATTCTTCATAATGAAAGTTTGGTAATTGATTTACCAGACACTTAGCAGTCACCTTAGATTAGATAAGATTAGAAAGATGGTTTTGGATTTTAATATCCTAACACAACAACTTTAATAAATAAGATGAATCTGGTGTTATCTTCTTGTGTTGTATTTGAACATGTTTCGATATGCCATGCATAACATCGTCAACTTGTTCAGACTGTTGAATTTTATATTGTCAGGCCTGGATGTCGATTCCCACTCCATCTTTTGGCTGACCAAAGAACAGTCACGGCCATATTGATTTTAAAGAATATTCTGAGCACAAACAAAATTGTGTTCCAGTGCAGCCAACATAAAGTATGTACTAATTAACTGTATACACATATATTTCAGAACTTGCTATTTATTTTTGGGCATTATATTCTTTGACAGGTTAGAGTGCTTAAATTGTATTAGGTTACCTTTTAGGTTGGTCTTTCACAGGTTAGAGTATTTAAATTACATTAGCTTTGCTTTTAGGTTCGTTAAATATCATGTATATGTTGGCTGCATCCCGTGAATCCATAGTGTAAACCACTTCGCATTTGTTGACGCATGCACGTGGTGAATGATTGGAACTTAGAAACATTTTTCGCGTCACATGTTGTAAAGAATCCCCAAACTTTTTAAGAGAGACCTTAAATTTTAATTGTTAAGATGAGATGGAATGCTATATTTCTAAAAAAAAGTAATGAGTTTTATTTGTATTGTGCAGGAAACTACAGATCAAGGGAGCAGTCCCAGAACTCCTGCGGAGGTGGGTGGTGTTACTGCGATGCCCAGTCGTGTGACAACTGACAGCTGTGATGGAGATAATCTGGAAGTAAGGCCAGGCATTGGTCCAATATCAATGTCTGCACTAGAAGTGGCACAAGAAGCAGGAGAGAGTGGCACTCCTGCCCCTGTTCCAGTTACTGTTACACATCATCCCCTCAGCCCAGACATTGACGTCAATGCCACTGACAAGGTACGACTTTCTAATACTTATACAATTCTGTTGAGGTATCACCAGCTTTCCATGTTGATTGGTTTCTAATGGCAGATACTGCAGATTTGTTTCATTTGTCTTCTGGCATTCCAATAAAGTTGCCCTTATAGGAAATATCACTATCAAGTTTAATATAAAATAAAATTCTTTTTACCTCACCTCATATCCTGTCTTCTAATTAGACCAGTTTCGTAAACTTAGTGGTTACATCTTCAGTAATTACACAACCATGCCCTGTCGTGAAGGAGGCTCAATAGGAAAATTAAAACCAACAAAATGAAAGAATTGAAGAAGAAAACAAATGAGGTATTTACCAGATGAAATGTGGTGATTGTGATAAAGGGCATAGGGAGAACAAAAAGAAAATTATACTTTTAAAAAAGGTTGAGAACAACTGCCACCACACATACAACTTCTTGTTTTTAAATATTTAAAAGAAAATTGTAAACCAGAGTGAATGAACACCTTAAGAATGTCAAAAATGATGAATTGGAAAAATCAGCAGTAGCCAGTCATGCTTGTCAGAAAAAACATCAAATTGAAAGAAAGATTAGTTTAATAAAACAAATAGAAAACCTAAGGAGCTGACTGTTTAGGAAAAAGTTCACATTCAAAAAACTAAGAAAGAAAAATTAATTAATTTTATTCCTGGGAAATTGATTTGATTGGGAGGTTCATCAGTCCACTAACAGATGGAGTAAGAAGCAGTTCTCCTGGACAACAGAATATCAGTCATATAAATACTGAAGATGTAATCACTAAGGTTACAAAATTGATGAGGTGGAAAGAATTTTATTTTCTGTTTTAAATATTGATATATTAATGTTAGGAATTTTACATTGTGAGGTTTTCAATTCCCTCCATGGTCTTTTACCTTGTCGTGATAAAGTGGCTTGCATGCTTATATGACCCAGAGAGCTATGCTGGTAGTAGCGTTGCTGCAAATAGGGTTACCCATGCCGGACATGTCAAAGGTGAAAAGCCAGATGGAAAAAGTACCTTGGTCGAAAGTATGATGATCCTTCACCGTAAAAAACAGAAACGTGGACATGGGTTCCACTGGGGTAAAATTCTCCGGAGGTAAAATAGTCCCACATTCGGCTCTCCAGGTAGGAACTACTTCAGGGAATCCATGGCAAAGGCTCAAACACAAGGACATGTTCCTAGGAACATGGAATGTTAGGACTTTATATAATAATGGGGTGCTAGAGATATTAATGCAGGAATTAGATATATCAAAATTTATACATGGATGATTGGAAAATATTAGCTCAGGATAGGGATATATGGAAGCTTATGTCTGCTTGGCCATGAACCTATGGGTTCGATAGAGCTAGTGAGTTAGTTAGTTAGAGGTTTTCAATTAATAAAGCTTCTTCTTCTTGTAAGCCCATGTTTTCCCTTAACAGAGATTTAGGCACTCTCCCCTTACAGGGAAGAATTTGAACCATGCTAATTTAGTTACACTTGTTTTCATATAGATGTCATTGGAGTGGTCCGGTCAGAGTTCCACCTCATACTGACATCTAGGAAACTAAGGTAGTACTAGGATAGGAAAATTCAGTAAATTTTGCTTAGAGGCCTTTCATTCAGGCTTAAGGATCTTTTACGAGCCTGAAAATCTTCAGACTTGGTACCCACGGCTTAAAGTCCCTCCTGGAGGACTTGCTCCTTGGATTTTTCTATCTTAAAAAATCCATCAACCCCGCCCGGGTTTGAACCCACGACCCTCGTGACCAGAGGCAATTGAGCATAACCACTAGTCCACCGCAGCCTATATTTATTTAATAAAGGTAAACTTTAGAAAACATCTATCTAAGCCTCTAGAATTAACAGTTTGGGAAAATATATGCATAAAAAAGAAAACCATGTTATATCCATGAATTTTGAGTTTTTCGGACAAACAATATTCTGATTACAAAGTTCATGAAATCAACACGATGGCAGTTTATAAGATGACTGACATGATGAAGAATCAACAGTCATGACAGCAGCTGATGAGGGGAGTGATGGCTCCCAAAACTGCGGTTCTGTGTTGAAGAACATAGATATATGAGGTAAGAATATTCATGACTCAATATTGATTTTATTTATTTTAAATATTGATTGGTGTATGTTTCAGAATCATCTCCCTAGCAATGATGTGAATTCTACTCCAAGTCATATAAATGCTAATGTATGGTCAAGTCAAACTCCGACTACTGTTCAACATGGTGCTTACCTGACTTCAGGTGACCTTGATCGCTTGAGGCTACTCGTGCAGGAGTTCTGTGTCAAGGCACTACTGCCACATGTTGAGAAACAAATACAGCAGTTGAGCGATGTGGTAAGTAACATAAAACATACATCATCTGTCCCCAATATCATGAATCTGCCACATTGGTTGTTTTGTCGAGTTGCCTCACCTGTCAAGTCATACATGTCCAATTCAACACAAAATGGTTGTAAATTATATTATTTTTACTTATTGCCAAAAAATTACATTTTACAGTAGTAAAATGAATTCTTCAAATATTAGGAACAATAATTACAAACAAGAATGAGGTACAAAAATAAATTAAATGTAATCTCAATTCTGGAAATTCATGCTATTATGCATTACAAGGACTCTCTCGTCGTCCCAACTTCACTCAAGAAAGTTAAACTGAAAAATATATAAAACTGTTATTATCCTGGTTATATTATACTCTTACTTTAAGGGAGGAAAAAAGATTATGAATATTTGAGAATAAACTTCTTGGGAAAATTTTTGGATCAAAGAGAGATGAACAGACAGGCAAATGGAAAAGACTACATAACAAGAAGCTACATGAACTTTACAGGAAACCATATATAATAAGAACAGTTAAATCTCATAGTCTGAGATGGACAGGACATGTGGCATGAATGGGGAATGAAAGAGGGGCATGGAAACTACTTTTTGGAAAACCAGAAGGAAAACACCCAATTGGTAGACCAAGAATGAGGTGGGAGAATAACATTAACCATGATTTGAGGGAAATTGATTATACAGGGAAAACATTAGCTCAGTTAGTTAGAATGAATCTTCCTTTATAGCTTAAGGCTCAAATCTATACACACATTAGACTGTAAAAGTTGTTCTCTGCCTGTACTCTGCTGAGAAAGTTGCATCCAAATACGTTTTTGCGTACTCAAAAATCTGTTCATGCGATAATAATTGTTGAAATTCCTAAGCTACTTGGCGAGGTGGCTTAGCAGAGAAACGAATCATGAGCAACCCGATGGGAACCGATGTAGTTTGAAACCTTGCCGTGTACCTTGCTGCTTTATCCAAGATGTCGGACTTTGAAGGCTTCGATCATGTTTTCAGTATACGCGGAGAAGAGGAATTTGATAAGAGTCTACCAAAGAATTCAACTGGAAGAACAGGAGAATCGGCATAATATTGCACAATGCAGACTTCGTCGTATATGGTATTATTTGCAGGACGCAAGCGTAAATGCGTTTCTCTAGCAGACGAAAATAACTGAAGTGGTTTTATTGCTGAGAATTCTGGGTAATTTCTTGCCAATATTACGAAAACAACTTTCATGCATGACCAGTTAGTGGGTAGCTAATTTGATCTTTGCACTTGCTCACGGAAAGTCAGCTCACCAGTGATTGGAAGTAATTTGAGTAGAGACTAAAGTATTTGCATACGGCCCTAATAGTTACATTCCTTACCTCTTCCAAAGAGTCACAGGTTCAAAACCATTTGGGATCAATAGATTATTTAGGATGGAAAAATTCAAGGGACAAATCCTCCAAGAAGAAGGACTTTAAGCCATCAGTCCGTAGTCTGAAGATTTTCAGTTTATAAAAGATTGTGCAGGGCCTAAATACAATATGCATGATTGTGCAATATAAAGTGTAAAAACTTCCAGTGGATTGTGGAATCTCAAGCTGCTGGCTGAGAAACCAAGGGCTTCATTCAATGGCTTCCTGATTCCATTGTATGGTGCCTTTCAGGTACAGATGGCCTGCCTGAATGAGCGTCATCATGAACACTCCCTGTGCAATTAAATTGTTGAAAAGCTGACGTATGGTCACATTTGTGGGACCAGGTTTCCTAAATCTCTGAGTGAAATCAACTCTTGCAGCATCATACTTCTGTCCTCTTAGACAAGCAAGGACCATGGTAATCCTCCCTTTAATACTGAACATTCTCAATATCTAAAACAAAAAGATTTTCACTAAAATGGATAGGGACTTTATGTTAATCCTGTACTGGAGTGCACAAGAACTATTGGGTTTATTGCCAAATGCCAAGTATTAGACAACAACTTTAGGCTCAAAATAAGTAAATAAATAATATTGTTTATTTTTCTTTCACTCACCTCATACTTCATAACTCCTCACAGACCCGGGTTTCGTCACTTCATTTGTGACATTCTCAATGCTGTATCACATTCACAACTTACGTCCAACGGCCTTCTATCCTGCAGACTGATGGCGCGGAGGTCAGTCTGCAGGATAGAAGGCCGTTGGACGTCAGTTGTGAACATGATACAGTATTGAGAATGTCACAAATGAAGTGACAAAACCCAGGTCTGCGAGGAGTTATGAAGTATGAGGTGAGTGAAAGAAAAAAATAAACTATTAAAAATACTCATAGTGTTATTTCCTATCTACATAAGTAAATAAATAATATATTTTTTTAAACAAAATTACAGTGGAAAGTAACACTATGAGGTAATTTTCCATCTATAATTGAGTTGGATAAAATGTTTTTACATCTCACCTCATAGAGTTCCACATTTTCATGATACTGGTTTCAAATGCCTTTGCTTTCATCTTCAGTCACTCTCCGACTAATGTATTGCTGTTGATTTGTATTTCAGATTTCCAACAAAAAGGGTGTTAGTAGGTCTTTCCTAAGTGCTACAAAACGTTGGTTTGGGAGCAACAAGCCAGGTTTACCCGGTTCAAATACACCAGTTAATGCAGTTATGTAAGTAATTAAGTTGTGTGTCATCAGGGGAGAGGGAGAAAAGTTGATGGACAAAATATTACACCAATTATATTTGAAGAGAAAAATATACGCTCAGACTGGAGTAGTTTGAATCCAGGATCTTTTGCTTTCTATGTGAATGCTCTACCGACTGAGTTACCTGAGAACTCCAATCTAAATGCAAATTTTTCTCTTATATACACCGTTAATTCCTAAGCACCAAATGCTACAAAACCGTTGCTTTGATCTAGCATTTGTCGTTCGGGAATTAACAGTGTACATAATTATAGCTGGATACACTAAGAAGATAGATAAGAGAAAAATTTGCATTTAAATTGGAGTTCTCTGGTAAGTCAGTCATTAGAGCATTTGCATAGAAAGCAAAAGGTCCTGGGTTCAAACCCCAGTCTGAGCATATATTTTTCTTAATTATCAAGTTATTTGTTCTGTATATTCGTACCTCTTATGGTTGTTTTCGTTGAACATATGTTTCAAGGCTTGTTAGCCCCATCTGAAATAGCTGAAGATGGTGCTAACAAGCCTTGAAACATATGTTCAATGAAAACAACCACAAGAGGTAAGAATATACAGACCAAATAACTTAATTATTAAGTAAATATCTTAATTTAACTTCCCATTGTATTTTTAAAAGTATATTTTTCTTTTCAAATATAATTTATCCTTCGTTAAGATGTATTAAATGAATAATAAAAACATTGAATTACAGTTGCTTGGAATATTTTGGGAGGAAGAGACTCTCCCAAATGAATAGGGAGAATTGATTATCATACCAATCTTTAAGAAAGGAGATAAAACCGATTGCAATAACTACAGGGCCATTTCATTACTTTCAACTTCTTATAGAATTATAACAAATATAGTATTTTTTATGTTTGAAGAGAAAAATGTGTGCCTAAACTTGGATTTGAACCCAAGGTCTCTGATTTTGTGCACCAGTGCTCTGCCACTGAGCTATTCAGGCATCTCAATTTAAATGCAAATTTTTCTCTCTCTTATACAATTCCTGCATGTCAAGGTCAATGAACCTTTGTTTCACATGCCACCTGGCAAAAAATTTTCATGGGAATTAACACCACTTTATAGCTGGGAAATATATCATCATCATCATCATCATCGTACATTCACGAATTTAGGCCATTTGTTGACCTGTTTCGGCCTCAAGAGAAACACCATCCAGAAGTCTTTTGAGTGGACGTCCTGGTCTTCTTCTTCCTGCAGGTTGATATCTTAACATTAGTTCGGGTATTCTGTGATCTTCCATTCGATGAACATGTTGTACCCATCTTGACTTATAATCAGAAATTTTGTTTTCTAAAGATTCCATGTGTAATTCTTCTAAGATGTCTTCATTTTTTTTGTGATCTAGTAGTGTGTATCCTGCAGTCCTCCGAAGATATCTCATTTCAGCAGATCTAAGTCTCTGTATATCCTTCTGTTTCAACGTCCATACTTCGCTACCATACAAAAGAGTTGGAAGAGCCAGTGTTTTATACACTTTCAGTCTTGAATGCTTTTGGACTAACTGTGGCTTGAAGATAGAATTTATTAACCCTAAAATTCTTAAAAATTTAGATATTTTTGCATTTACATTCTTTTCTTCTTCATATGAGATATTGCATCCTAGATATGTAAAATTATTCACCTGCTCCAAAATTTTATTGTCCAGTACAATTTTACTTCTGACAGGATCTACACCTTGAAATGCCATAATTTTTGTTTTTGGGAAATATATACTTTAAAAAAATACAATAGGAAGTAACATTAAGAGGTTATACTTAATAATTAAGTAATTTGGTCTGTATATTCTTATCTCTTACGGTTGTTTTTATTGGACATATGTTTTAAGGCTTGTTAGCCCCATCTTCAACTATTACAGACTGATTTTTGTCAAGTTGTCGGCCCTGATTCTTGACTCCTGCTCCTTCTTCCTGGGGTCCAATGAACTTACTAATTAGGTTCCTTTCCCTGGGAATTTCGAAATTCATATTTCTCTCCTTGTTCTTCTGTATATAGATTTTTTCCTATATGGTGAGTTAATTTGTGTTTTCTGGCTGTCTTTCAGTTATTGACAGTTTAAGTTTTACTTCACATTTGAAAACATCGGTCTTAAACTTAAAAAGTTAACAAAAAATATCCAACCCTAATCTTATATTTGTTCTTTTTAGCAATTTCCAAAGGAATTAGGCTATTGAGATTGTTCTCCTGCAAAGATTTTTTTAAAATTCTTAGAGATCTTCACCGATCGTATCTAACTGGCACCGAAAATTACCATGTCCAATATATATATATATATAATTTTTGTTTAATCAAAAAACAAACTTGGCATATAGCAATTGATTAAAAAAGTAAATTTGAGTTCGTTAATCAGCAAAATTAGACCTTTAGGTATAGGAGTTCACCTGAAACAAAAATTTGAAAATCAATTTACCAATTGCAATTTTCAGTGTTTCATAATGAAACAAGGTATATGCTATTAAAATAAACCAAGGAAGATATTCTCGAGAAAATTATAAAAATCTGACCCCCTTAAAAGTGGGAGTTTATCTGAAACCCAGAATTAAAAATTGACTCTAGCAGCATCCATTTTTGGTTTGTTGCATTGTATACCATTAAATTGTCAATGTATCCTGTAATACATTGATAATCTCAACCATCTCTTTTATATGGTAGTGAATATAGGACACTATGACAAACAGATAAAAGCAGAATCAACACATTCATAAATGAGATTTCTACGGTCAATAACAGGTGTTACCTTGAGAGACCAAATGAGTCATTAGAACTCAATGGGGTGTTGAAGTAATGACTGCAAAAGTCCAGCTTCATCATCATAAATGGAGACAGCACATTGTTAGAATGCCAGAACATAGTTTACCAAAAAAAAAAAAATTAATTATCACCCTGCAGGAAATAGAGACTTAGGTCCACCTCATCGCCATTTGACAGATCAATTCCTGTTGTACTTCAAAGATGGGAATAAACCCAAACCTGTGTTTTTGGCAGAAGAAGAAGTAATATTCTGTAATATACATTAGTTTAATTTATCTAATGTTTTTAATAAAGACTAATGGAAAATAAATCAGTATATATTATGTCAATTGGTGTTAAATTATGCAATAATATGCAAATAGCTAATAACTTACGGTTATACATGATTTGTTTTTGCTGCAATCCGACACTTTTATTTAACCTGTCATCAGAAATTGAGTATCTCCAATTTAACAAAAGAAATATATATTCCATAAACCAACAAAATGGAACCATAAATTTGAGTTGGTGGGGAATTCACTCAGTTAATGGAGTTCCTCCTTTACAGACTTTTTGCATTTTAAATCTAAATCAATCCTGCTTCTAATTGTCATTTTTGGCTGAAAATTGAAGGAAATATGTCCAGGTGAGAGAATAAAATATGAGAAAAGGTGTAAGTAACCAATTCAGTGTTTTTAATGTTGTGTTCCACTGATCTGATAAATGTTTTTAATTAATTTTGAAGCTACTCAAGCGATGCACCTGAACTGCAGCTGAGACGACTGGGTGATATGTGCTTCATGTTCGGCCACTACTCACTAGCATTCCAGGCTTATCATTCAGCGAAACGTGACTTCAATGCTGATCAGGCTTGGCTATATTATGCCGGCGCACTGGAAATGGCTGCTTTGTCTGCCTTTATGCAGGGCGAAGTTACGAGGAAAGCACAGGATTACATGGACGAAGGAATTATTACATATTTCAGTTCATGCAAGTAAGTTTTCCAATATGGTTTATTCAATTCTTCTTCATAATCATCCTTTTTCTGTTCTAGGGAGTCAAATATTCGGAAAAATGCCTCCATCCATCTTGGTGGGGATTGTTAATGAAAATTATGCAGTACCATAAATTTAAAAAAATGGACAAATTACTTTTTTATTCTTGTCCAGTAAGGTTACTTTGATTCTTTATCATCTTTTTTTTGTTCTAGGGGGTCGAGTTTTGGGAAAAAAGCCTCCATCTATCTCGGTGGGAATTGTTAAGAAAAATATATATATATTACCATAATTTTAAAAAAAGCACCAAAAATGGACAAATTACTTTTTAAAAAAAAAGAACGGCTTACTGTTGTACAGTATAATTAAAGGCCTGTAGTATATATGTATATATATATATATATATATATATATATATATATATATACAGAGTGCAGCATGAATCAGTTAACCACTGCACATGGTTGCAGCATGGTCAGAAACTCGATGTAATAGTGACCATTTCCAGGAACAAGATATCTAAAAAAGCTAATCAACTGAAATTCAATCTAATAACTTACACAAGACAAAAAGGACAAATATAAGGTTAGAATGAGTCAATTTTGTTAGCATTTTTGGTTAATTTACTTATGCTGCACCTTGTATCATATATATATATATATATAGTCGGCCGTGGTGGACTAGTCATTATGCTCCTTGCCTCTGATTGAGAGGGTCATGGGTTCGAGCCCAGCAGATGTCGATGGATTTTTTAGGATGTTAAAATCCAAGAAGCAAATCCTCTGTGAGGGACTTTAAGCTGTAAATCCTGAGAATGAAGAGGCCTCTAAGCAAAATTTACCAACCCTTCTTCATCCTAGTAATACCTTAGTTGCCTACTTTATTAGATTTTTCATTGGGTCGTTTCAAAGCTCATGTGCTTCATCATCAGTTGGTACAGACTGATCTTTAAATCGTTGGTCCTGGATCTCGACTCCTGCTCCCTCTTTTTATGGTCCAAAGAATTCCTCGGGAATTTCAAAATTCATAATTCTCTCCTTGTTCTTCTATATGTAATTTTTTCGTGTAAGGTGGTTCATTTGTGTTTTTGATTTTAATAATTTTATATTTACATCTATCTTATGTTTTTCTGACCAGACATGAGCAGCCATTGCAGATTTTTGTACCTCTTTTTTTTTACTTTTTTTACTTCCTAATATATTTTCATAGTTACTCAGTTCCTTCTAAGTCAGAAAGGAATTGAGAGTGATGTGTAATGTATCGAAACAAGTCTTCAAGAAATCTACAAATATGAGGTGAGTCATGAAAATTCTAACTCTCTGCTAATTATACTTACTTACTTACTCACTGGCACTATCGAACCCGTAGGTTCATGGCCGCGCAGACATAAGCTCTCCATACATCCCTATCCTGAGCTAATGCTTTCCAATCATTCCCTGTATAATCTACCTCCCTCAAATCATAGTTAATGTTGTTCTCCCACCTCATTCTTGGTCTACCAACTGGGCGTTTTCCCTCTGGCTTTCCTACAAGAAGCTTCCATGCACGTCTTTCATTCCCCATACGTGCAACATGTCCTGCCCATCGCAGTCTACGAGACTTAACTGTTCTTATTATATCTGGCTTCCTATAAAGACCATGTAGTTCATTGTTATGTAGTCTTCTCCATTCACCTGTCTGTTCATCTCTCTTTGGTCCAAAAATTTTCCTAAGAACTTTATTCTCAAATACTCGTAATCTCCTTTCCTCCCTTAAAGTAAGAGTCCATGTTTCGCACCCATATAATATAACTGGTAGAATAATAGTTTTATATATTTTCAGCTTAACGTTTTTTGAAAGGAGTTGGGACATCAAAAGTCTCTGCAATGCATAATAGCATGCATTTCCAGAATTGAGCCTATGCTTAATTTCTTTGTGCGTCTCATTCCTATTTGTGATTATTGTTCCTAGGTATTTGAATTCAGCCACTTCCTCAAAATTTCCCTCATTTGTCATTAGCCGTCCATCTCCATTATATACTGAATTTCTACCTGTGACCACATATTTAGTCTTACTGATATTTACTTCCAGTCCTAATTTCTTAGTGTTACTCAATAGTGTGTGCGTGTTGGCCTTTAGTATCTCCTCGCTATCGGCCAATAGTACTACATCATCAGCATAAACTAACAGCTTATTAATACCATTCAGTTGTAAGCCTTCCTCATTCTCTAAAGATTTAATGGCATGCTCTAGTACAAAATTAAATAGTAGAGGAGATAGTGCATCTCCTTGCTTCAACCCATTCTGGATTTCAAAAGTGTCTGAAAACTGTTTGCCTACACGCACCCTACTATTTGAGCCATTTAGACACATTCGTATAAGTCTAACTAACTTTTTAGGAATTCCGAACTCCAGCAGGATACTATATAACTTCTCCCTCTTAATTGAATCATATGCTTTTTTGAAGTCTACATATAGTTGATGTACAGTGCCATTATATTCCCATTTCTTTTCTAAAATCTGTCTTATACTAAAAATCTGATCTGTTGTAGACCTGTTTCTTCTAAATGCACATTGATGATCTCCTAGAATGTCATCAATGTAGGGAGTAAGTCTGCTTACTAATATATTTGTAAGAATTTTGTATGAAGTTGAAAGTAATGAGATGCCCCTGTAGTTGTTGCAATCAGTTTTATCTCCTTTCTTATAAATTGGTACGATAATTGATTCCTTCCATTCATCTGGAAGAGCTTCTTTTTCCCAAATCATACTAAGCAACCAGCGTATCTTGTCCATCAATTTTTCTCCCCCTGATTTTATCAGTTCTGCTGGGATCTCATCTGAACCTGATGCTTTATACATCTTCAATTTTTCAATCGCCATTTCAACCTCTAATGCACTTGGCTCTGCGACTAGCATTTCTGCTGTCTGTAACTTATCCTCCTCAATGTCCTGTTCTGTATGTACATTTAATAGCTGATTAAAGTAACTTTTCCATCTATTTAATATACTCCTAGAATCTGCAATCATATCCCCATTTTCATTTCGAATTATGTTTGTTCTAGCCTGAAACCCTTTCTTCTCTATACTAATTCCCTGATATAATTCTCTAATGTTCCTATTTTTTGCATTCATTTCAAGATCATTAATCTTCTCTCTCAAATATTCCCTCTTTTTACTCTTTAGTAACTTAGTGGTTTCCCGTCTAATACTACCCAATTGCTCTAAATTTACCTCATTTGGCTCGTGTAACCATTTAATTTTTGCTAGTTTTCTTTTCTTTACAATGTCGGCACATTCCTCATCAAACCATTTCTTGTTTTGCCTCTTTTTTAAACAACCAATGCTTTCTGATGCTGAAAATTTAATAGTATCTCTTATAGCCTCCCATTCTTTATTTATATCAGGTTCTTCTTTGTTTGCCACATTGTCATCTGAAGATTCCAGTACTTCAAATCTATTAGCAATTTTGATTTGGTATTCTTGCCGCATTTCATCATTTCTCAAGTTTTTTAATTCATATTTTACAGAATCATCTTTAGCATTCGTTCCTCTCATAAGCGATAGCCGTTGTCTGATTTTCACTCTGACCAGATGATGATCCGAATTGCAGTCTGTCCCTCTAACTGATCTAACATCAATGATGCTACTGTGCCAGCGTTTATCCACTAATACATGATCTATCTGGTTCCGAGTTTCTCCATCTGGGGACGTCCAGGTGTATTTATGAATATCCTTATGCTGAAATGTTGTGCTCTTAACAATCAGATTCTTTGATGTGGCAAATGTGACTAATCTAACCCCGTTGTCGTTACTATCTTCATGAAGACTGAATTTGCCTATTGTTGGTTTGAATATATCTTCCCGTCCCACTTTTGCATTAAAATCTCCTAAGACAATTTTCATATGATATCGTGAAAGGCTATCAAATAAGCATTCTAATTCTTCATAGAACTCATCCTTGATCTTGTCATCTTTATCTTCTGTGGGGGCATGTACATTTACAATTATAAAATCATGTCGTTTACCTTTTAGAATTATGTATGATATCCTATCATTAACAAACTTAATATCTCGGATAGCAGATAGGATCCTCCTCCTGACTAAAAAACCCGTTCCAAATGCAGGTCTTTCTGCACCCCCATAGAATAATGCAAAGGTTCCTGATTCCTGACTACCTTCTCCTGGCCACCTAACTTCCTGTAAAGCGACTATATCCAAGGGCGATTTATCTAGTTCCCGCGTTAATATCTCTAGTGCCCCACTATTGTATAAAGTCCTAACATTCCATGTTCCTAGGAACATGTCCCTGTGTTTGAGCCTTTGGCATGGGTTCCCTGAAGTAGTCCCCGCCCGGAGAACCGAATGGGGGACTATTTTACCTCCGGAAAATTTTACCCCAGATGAACCCATGTCCGCATTTCTTGACGGTTGTATTTTTACGGTGAAAGATCGTCACTCTTTCGCCCAAGGTACTTTTTTCGTCTGGCTTATCACCTTCGACCAGTCCGGCATGGGTAACCCTATCGGCAGCAATGCTACCGCCGGCATAGCTCTCAGGATCATTTAAGCACGCAAGCCACTCCACCACGACAAGGTAAAGATACCATGGAGGGCTGCTAATTATACATATATATATATATATATATATATATCGAGGCCAAAATCCCAACATGATATAATTGCACTGTTGCAGGTTTTCAGGAAAAAAAAAAACTTTTTTTTTCATTACTACAAATATAAACAACATCCGGTAGTCTTTAAATTACTTTTTTTAGGAATTCACGCTATGAGGTATTATTTATTTAGGTAAACATTTATTGTAAAATCAAATGTTTCCTACCTCTCCTCATATAAATCTTCTTGGGAAAAAATCCACATTCAGAAAAACAAAGGAAAACTTATGAACTTTGAAATTCCTGCAAATTCTGACCTATCCAGAGGTTCATCGGTCCACCAACAGAGAGAAGAAGAAGAAGAGTTTCTTCCGATTGACATAACATCAGTTCCCAAGATAATACTGAAGATGAGACTGTTATGGTCTCGAAATCGCGAAAAAATAGTTAGAAGATTTATATGAGGAGAGGTAGGAAACATTTGATTTTACTATAAATTAAACCTCATAGTGATTAATTCCTGTAAAAGTTAAATATTTATCACTCACCTCATATTTTTTTAGAAGAATATGAGGCGAGTGATAAAAGTTTACCTAAATATCCAGTAGGCTTATGTGATGGTATCTCGACACTAAAATCTCAAGATGACATAATTGCCATAAATTACCAGATATTATTTTAATATAATGAATTTGGGAAGTTTTAACATTATGAGGTTTTATTGATAAGAATCAAATGAATCGTGAATCCTTCTTACCTCATATTTCTATGTTTTTTTATAACACAGCACCGCAATATCAGTGACCATCGTCACCATCATCAGCTGTTTTCACGACTGTCAATTTTTTCTTTTGCCGATAATTATCCAAACTGCCATCTGGTGTTCTTTTGAAGGAATAATTTTCTAAACCACCATCTGTTGTATTTTTGAAGAACTTTGTAATCAAGCTTGGTTCGTCCGGAATCTCAAAGTTCATGGTTCTAGTATGGTTTTTTTTTAATATATTTCTTTTCCCAAACTGTTAAATCTAAAGGTTTGGATAGATGTTTCAAAAGTTTTGCTTCTTTTTTCAATGCTATGATTCTCTAATAAACTATGTGCTGCTATAGCTGATTTTTCAATTTCTCCATTCTTTATGTTTCTAAAGTGTTCTTTTTTACAAGTTTCCAAGTTCCTTTTTGTTTTTCCTATATATATATATATATATATATATATATAATATATGTATGTATAAAAATGGCTTACAGTTAATTGATTTTGTCATGTTTAATCAATTTACAATAATGAACTCAGTATTTAACCACAAGGATAGTCACAAATATACATGGGAAGCCAGGGGTCTTAAATCAATAATTGACTATGCTATATGTAATAAAAAATTAGCATCTAAAGTTCTTGATACAAGAGTTTACAGAGGACCTGAAATCGAATCAGACCATTACTTACTTGTTTGTCCAATTCGTATGCCACCGAGATGGAAAAATAAAAATAAAATTAATAATATAAAATTTGAAAAAGTGGACTATACTTATAAAGTAAGTCTTTTCCGAGATCCCACTATTACCTGGCTATACAAATGCAGATTAGATTGTCTAGTTCAAGAAACACCGGTTGGCGAAAATATTGAAGAAGAATGGCTTGCTCTACAAAGTATTTTGACACAAGGAGCAAATGAAAGCCTGGGTATCAAAACTAAATGGAATCGAAAAAAAGGACTACGGATATGGGATGAAAACATCAAAAAAGTAATTGATGATAAACGTGAAGCATATAAAAAATTTCTGTCTACAAAAAAAGATGAAGATAAAGTAGAGTATCATAGGAAGAGAGCCATAGCTATAATTGAAGTTCGCAAAAACATAGACAAAGCTGGGAAAAATTTGTCTCATTTTTGGAAAATGATATCACTAGGCCTCAACCAAAAATATATAAAGTTTTAAAATATTTAAATAATGATTCAAGAGAAAATGCACATTTAAATTGTATATCTAAAGAATCTTGGCTTAACTACTTTCATCATTTATGGACACAAAAGGATGATTTATTACAAATACCAATCTCTAATAACACTGCTTTGGAACAAATTTCTATAGATGAATTAACTGATGTTGTTAAATCATTAAAAAGTAACAAAGCTCCCGGAGAAGACCACATTAATCAAGAATTATTTAAATTTTCAACTAAAAATTTTTTAGACAGATTTCTTATTCTCCTTAATATGATATGGGAAGGACAAGAACCACCACAAAGCTGGAACAAATCCATTGTAATACCAATCTTCAAAAAAGGAAGTCGCTAAATCAAAGATAACTATCGTGGAATTAGCTTGTTGAACTCTGGATATAAAATTTATACTAATATAGTTAAGAATAAATTGAGGGAAATTTATGAAAATATAATTGGAGAAGAGCAGAATGGATTCAGAAAGGGTAGATCTTGTACAGATGGATTCTTTACTCTAAAACTACTATTAGAAAAGCACAAGGAATTCAATATAGAAACTCATATCGCCTTCGTTGACTTCATAAAGGCTTTTGACAAAGTAGATAGAAATATATTACTACAAATTTTAGCTGATGATAACGTTCCACAACAATATATTACTCATATCTTCAACATCTATAAAGATAATGAAATCTCTGTTAAACAAGATGGCAAATTATCTTCTTGGGAAAAGATCAACACTGGAGTAAAACAGGGATGTGGGCTTTCACCGGTGCTTTTCATTATATACATGAATAAATTAATAAATGAATGGAGGAAAACACAACGAGGATATATACCCATCAATAGGAACCTTAAACTCGATGCTATTCTTTTTGCAGACGATTTAGCTCTTCTGGCACTTTCCGAAAATGATTTGCAATGATCAATTTATAATTTACAAAAAATAGGTGCCAAATTTAATATGGAAATATCAATTAACAAAACTAAAATTATGGCATTTCATGGGAAGGACCCCATACAAAGTAAAATCTGTCTCCAGAATAAAATTTTAGAGAGATCCAATCAATTTAAATATCTTGGATATTATCTCTCTATCTGGGATGAAAAGGATATCCCTGAAAAGTTATTAGCTTTAATAAAAGTTTAGGAATTATTAATCAAGTTATGAAACCATCCCTTGTACAAAAAAACACCAGATTACGTTTATATAACACTTTGGCTAGACCAGTGTTGACCTATGGTAGTGAAGCATGGACACTAAAAAAACAACATGAAAGCAGAATAACGGCTTGTGAAATGAGATTCATGCGCAGAACAGCGGGTCACACCAGATGGGATCGGAAAAGGAACACCGATATCTTAAAAGAATTGAAGACTACGCCTATTTTGGAATATATTAAACAGTACCAACTAAATTGGAAACATCATCTTGAAAGAATGCGTTCAAATCGGATCCCCAAAGCTGTTTATAATTATATACCAAGAGGACAAAGATCACTGGCCCGTCCTATGAAACGCTGGAGGGAAAATTTTCTATAGGATCGTAACAGGCCTTGGCCTAATATTTGGAAGGAAGAAGAAGAAGAAGAATGTATCCTATTGAAATCTTTGCAGTCAATTTGATAAATTCCAGATTTTTTGTTTTCTGGGGTGTTAACTTTATTATTAGTTAACAGAAGCTTACCCAGGCTGAATTTGTTAATTGGAGCCAATGTTATATTAAATGTTTTGAAATTTATTTTCACGATTCATTTGATTCTTACCAGATATTACTAATAAATTGCAATAAGAAGTAACATTATGAGGTTCTTAATAAATAATGTGAGTCTAACATCTCACCTCATAAATTAATATGTTCTTGAGAACATATTTCTACATGAATTGACAATAATATACAGACATATTGAAACAAGTTCTTAAGAACACAACAATTTATGAAGTAGGATGTGCACTCACATTAATTATTATACCACATAATGTTTATATTAATGAAAAGAAATTGAACTATTTTAGGAAATATCACTATAAAGTTTCATTTAAAATTTAAAATAAAATTCTTTACACCTCACCTCATATCCTGTAACAGTTGAAAAGAAAATTTTAAATATGGAGAAAAATAAACATTATGAAATTATTAGCAATCTGGACATGGAATTATATTTTTTTCATTTAAGATCAACAAAAATGTAGGGAATTATAAACTATGAGATGAGGTGGAAAGAATTTTATTTTAAATTTTAATGAAAAGAGTTTTTTTTTCTCCTAAAATCTTGGCAAAATGTTATTATGTCATGTTGGGATTTGGCGTCAATATGTATGTACTATTTGGTTGCCTGGCGTTGCTGAGGTATTTATTTATTTTATTAATGAGTTGGTTATTTTTACTCACCTCATTTCTTGATTTTTATGTGCATAAAAAAACCAGGAAATAGTCTGAATTTAATGTTTGTAATTTTACTGGATACCCTAATGTATTACAGGTCTAGCTAAAGTTTTATAGAAACATATTCATATGTGTCGTTGTACTAGGGAAAACTTTATGATTTTGTTAATTATTTCTATTGCTTTTATTAGAAAAAAATAGAAAAATGTTTGAAATGGTGTGGACACCTCATAAGAATGAATAAATATATAATACCAAAGAAGATCCTTGATTAAAAAGCTAATGGAAGACATAGAAGAGATAGAGCTAGAGAACGATGGATAGATGGAGTGAGGAGAAGTATGGAAACTAGATATTTGAAGGAAGAAGATGCTTTAGACAGAAACCTCTGGCGACAAATCACTTTGGGTTGAAGGAGAACAATTGTAGTGTGGAATATTTCTAATGAAAAAATCCTATTGTTTTATTATATTTTAGATTTTAGAAGTTATGTCTGTTTCGCCAACAAATGTTAGATTATATTGAACTTTTATAAGAAAAATTACTATGAAGTTTAGTTTAAGATTTAAATTAAAATTCTTTATACCTCACCTCAAATCCAGTCTTCTAATAATACCAGTTTCATCCTAGGTAGTTTCATCTTCAGTAATATCTTGATCGATGTTATGTCAACCAGTAGCACTGGTTCTTACTCCATCTGTTAGTTGACTGATGAATCTCCGAATCAAATCAAATTCCCTGGGAATTTCAAATTTCATTTTTTTTCTTTATTTTTATTATTAATTTAATACTGAAGGGCAAATTTTATTTGAATAGAAAAATATATGCTCAGACTGGGGTTTGAACCTGGGAATTGACAATGTGTAAGAGAAAAATTTGTGTTTGGATTGGAGTGCTCATATGGTTCAGTTGGTGGAGCCTTGGCATGGAAAGCCAAAGGTCCTGGGTTCAAACCCCAGTCTGGGCGCATATTTTTCTCTTCAAAAAAAAATTTTCTTGTTTTTTAATGTACATTTTTTTTTATTACTGAAGATGAAATCGCTTAGGTTTTGAATCTGGTTTAATTAGAAGACTGGGTATGAGGTGAGGTATAAATAATTTTAATTTAAATGTTAAATTATATCCAAGATAAATAAACTCATTGACCCTTTCTATTAACTTATTGTTTATTGGGAGTTGTAAAAGTGTAATATTATGTTTGTTTGTGTATAGGATGCCACAGTTTGCCACAAGAGCTACGTTGCTCAGCACGGAATGTTTGAAAGGCCGCAGCTTGTATGGTGAGGCAGCAAAACAGTTTATCCGTATGACAAGTGAAGATTCTGATCTTCGCAGTGCTCTCCTATTAGAACAAGCATCGTACTGTTTCCTGAAAGCAACACCACGCATGTTAAGGAAGTATGCATTCCACATAGTTCTTGCTGGTCATCGGTTTTCAAAAGCCGGACAACGCAAGCATTCACTAAGATGCTACAAGCAAGCTTATCAGGTACAGTTATGTTCTATATTTAATAAATTAATGAGTCATTTTAACATCTTACCTCATATTTCATGTTTTTCAAACACGGTAACTATAGTTTTCAAATGATCTTGTCATTCATTTTCAACCGCCATTATGACTACCGGATATTCGTTGGAATCTCCCTCTATAACGTTGCCATCTAGTGTTGATTTGACGTTATAGAGGGAGATTCCAACGAATATCCGGTAGTCATAATGGCAGTTGAAAATGAATGACAAGATCATTTGAAAACTATAGTTACCGTGTTTGAAAAACATGAAATATGAGGTAAGATGTTAAAATGACTCATTAATTTATTAATTAAGAACCTCATAATGTGTTTCCCAATTTTAACTTTGAATGTTCTATATTTGTTTTAATTTATAATTTCTAAAGGTCAGGTATAATGATATATCTAACTAACTAACTCACTGGCACTATTGAATCCATAGGTTCATGGCCGCGTGGACATAAGCTCTCCATATATCCCTATCCTGAGCCAATGTCTTCCAATCATCCCCTGTATAATCCACTTCCCTCAAATCATAGTTAATGTTATTCTCCCACCCATTCTCGGTCTACCAACTGGGCATTTTCTCTCTGGTTTCCTACAAGAAGCTTCCATGTACGTCTTTCATACCCCATTCGTCTTGAGATATATCTGGCACTTATATTTTTTTCTAGTGCTCTAAGACATCGATTACCAGAAGCAATTTTTTTTCTTTTATGTTGGTTAGCATGTTGTTATCATCAGTAAGTGTCGAGCCAAGGTATTGAAAACTAGAAACATTCTCAAAAGATACATCATTTAAAACAATGGTGTTGCGGTATTATTTCTTTTGGTTTTATTATTCATGTATTTTGTTTTGGTACTATTAATTTTCAGACCTGATGTATTTGTTTTAGAACATCATTAAGGGTCACATGTTTGGACACATTAGACAGTAAAATGCCTTCTCTGCTGAGCAAGTTGTATGCTAATACGATTTTGCTTACTCAGAAATCTGTTCATGCGATAATAATTGGTTAAATTTGTAAGCTACCTGCGGAGGTAGCTTACATGAGCAACTCAAATTAAAATCCCGAAGGGAACCGATGGTAATCGATGTACTTTGCTGCTTTATCCAACATTTATCCAAGATGTCGGACCTTGAAGACTTCGATCATGTTTTCGGTATACACGGAGAAGAGGAATTTGATAGAGTCTATCAAAGAATTCAACTGGAAGAACAGGAGAATTGGCGTAATATTGCGTGTCGCAGACGTGTTTGTATACAGTATTATTTGCGGGATGCAAGCATAAATGCATTCCTCTATAGCAGACGAAAATAACGGAAGTGGTTTTATCGCTGAGAATTCTGGGTAATTCGTTGCCAATATTACGAAAACGTCGACTCTCATGCATTACCGATAAGTCGGCCGTTAATTCGTTCTGAGCAATTGCTCACGGTGAATCAGCTCACTAGTGATTGGAAGTAATTTGAGTAGAGAGTAATGTTCTAACATACGACCCTAAGAGTGGATACATTTTGCAAAAAATATAATGACATCATCAGCATATGCAAAATATTGAAACATTCTATTAAATACTGTCCACTTCCCTCCATGTTATATCATAATTTCTGTTATATTGGACTGTGTTGAAATAAGCTCGTTTTATATAATTGGTAATATTTTAACAGGTTTATGAAGAAAAGAACTGGAGCTTAGCAGAAGATCACATAAACTTCACAATTGGTCGCCAGGCTTCAAATCTGAATCAGATTATAGAAGCTGCTGTAGCTTTTGCTAAACTTCTAAATCCTGCAAGTCGTCAGTCCGCTACACAACAAGCAGCTTTTCTTCGAGAGTTTCTCGCAACACAGCAGGTAATTCATATTATATTATTTTTGGTCTGGACATCTTACCTCAATATTAATGTTGATTTGTTCTTGGACATGTTTCAAAACAATTCTCTGTTTTATCTTCAGCTTTCCCAGACTCAAAATATAACTTCCTAAAATTAAATATTAGGTAATTCATACTTTACTGTCTGTGGATACGTGACTAAATATGGGGTTTATTTGTGCACACTTCGGTAACAAAAACAATTATTAGTAAATGGGAAGTTGTTGGCATCTTGTTGGGTTTTTAGAGACACCTTACCAAAAGACACACTTGAATTTATTCAATACAAATGTCATAGGATCTCTTGTTATGTTGATTTTAAAATTTTCATTGTCTGTTATTAATTTTCATTTGTGACATATTTACTTAATTCCTATTGTTCCTTGTGGAGCTTTACGGCATCAGTAAAGGTCTTCCATTGCCTACTATTGTCAGCCAACATTTTTATTTCTCTCCATATTTTCCCATACTCTTGCATTTCCTGTTCTATGGTTTTCCTCCATGTTGTAGGTCTACCTATTTTACATGCTCTTTTGGATTCCAGTTCAAGACTTCTTATATCAAAATATCTTGTTCTAGTAACTGGATATACTAGGGCATTTGATAAGTAATGGCAACACTGTTGTAAATCAGTGATCCTAGTAATGACCATTATAACCTTGTAGTATATTGTTGAGTAGTCTTGATACTAGTAAAATTCATGGTAAATTCCCGTTGAGGTATTAATTCACAGTAATATAATATATGAATAAAAACTTTTTGCAGACAATTTAGCGCTTCTGACACTTTCCAAAAATGATTTGCAACGATCAATTTATAATTTACAAAAAATAGGTGCCAAATTTAATATAGAAATATCAATTAACAAAACTAAAATTATGGCATTTCATGGGAAAGACCCCCATACAAAGTAAAATCTGTCTCCAGAATAAAATTTTAGAGAGATATAATCAATTTAAATATCTTGGATATTATCTCTCTATCTGGGATGAAAAAGATATCCCTGAAAAAATTACTTCTTATAATAAAAGTTTAGGAATTATTAATCAAGTTATGAAACCATCCCTTGTACAAAAAAAACACCAGATTACGTTTATATAACACTTTGGCTAGACCAGTGTTGACCTATGGTAATGAAGCATGGACACTAAAAAGACAATATCAAAGCAGAATAACGGCTTGTGAAATGAGATTCATGCACAGAACAGCAGGTTACACCAGATGGGATCGGAAAAGGAACACCGATATCTTAAAAGAATTGAAGACTACACCAATTTTGGAATATATTAAACAGTACCAACTAAATTGGAAACATCATCTTGAAAGAATGAGTTCAAATCGGATCCCCAAATCTGTCTATAATTATATACCAAGAGGACGAAGATATCTGGGCCGTCCTATGAAACACTGGAGGGAAAATTTTCTATAGGATCGTAACAGGCCTTGGCCTAATACTTGGAAGGAAGAAGAAGATAAAAAACTATAAAATATTCACCTTGTAGGTTTCGTCTCTTCAACTTAAGTTGTTTTAAAACTCTGTAGGCCTTTCGGGACTAGTCCCATCATCAGCAGAATGAATTTGATCATTTCCTTGGGGCAGTATAATTGATTATGCTCCCTCCATTTCTATTAATGAATGTCAATTCTCCATTTTTATCCTCTTCATGTTTTCCATTCAAAATCTCAAGCTGAAACACATCGCAAAAAGCTAACAGTTGATTGCTTTCTCTATTTATAATTTTGTCTTTACTTTCCTTGTAATCCCTTCTTTTTTCATTATTGTCTTTTTTATAGTGATATATTTCCATCAATTGTACAATTAAAGTCTCCAAAAATTACTATTCCATGTTCCGGGAACTTATTTCTTATTTCTGCAAATGAGTCAGACAATTTAACAAAAAAATTTGGATTGGAATGTCTAGAAGTTAGTGACTGTTGGTAAATAGACATCAAACACATTTTGTATCTTTCTGCTTGGAAATGCACATAAATTACCTCATATAAAGGGATATTTACTTCTGTAATATAGGAGTCCAGATTATTTTTATACTGAAGGTCAACATCCCTTGAGTTAATAAAATTAAAATAAGTCATACGTCATCTCACCTCATACACTCTGTGTCCTTCACAGCACAGGACCGCTGTTTCAGGAATAGTTGTTCCTATCTTCAGCCATATATATTGAATTTATGTCTTCACCATCATCTTCTAAACTGCCATCTAATGTTGATTTGATGAACCTTGAGATTAAATCTTGCTCACTGGGAACTTCAAAATTCATGGATCTAAATTTGTTCTTCTGAATGTATATCTTTTCCAAACTGTTAATTTCTAGGGCAGTTTAGTTTCTTTTTAAATTTACCCCTTGGGTATTTATCTCTTTACCCCTAGTATCACTTTGTTTAAAAAAAATCTTTTGATATTACACATATTTATACATTCATCTGCTTTTACCAAGTTTCCAAAGGTCATTTGTCATTATCCATTTCCATTATATATTGTATTTCTGTGTGAACATATGTTTAGTTTTTATTGATGTTTACTTCCAGTCTCGGTTTCCTAATGTTATTTAATAGAGTGTGCATTTTGGCCCTTAGTATCTCCTCGATATTGTCTAATAATACTACATTATCAGCTTAAACTTACAGCTTATTAACACCATTGAGTTGGAGACATTCTTTATCCTCTAAAGATTTAATGACATGCTCTAGTATAAAATTAAATAGTAGAAGAGATAGTGCATTTTAAAACTGTTTGCCTACACGCACTCTACTCTTTATGCCATTTTATACATACTCAAATAAGTGTAACTAACTTTTTAGGAATTCTGAACTCCAGCACGAAACCAAATAACTTCTCCCTCATATTTGATTTGTATACCTTTTTTTTTGTAGTCTACATATAGTTGATTCACAGTGCCATTATATTCCCACTTCTTTTCTAAAATCTGTCTTATGAAGCTAGGTGTATTCATTAAAATTATCGTAAGTAATGCCATGAGTGATTTCCAATTTATCTAGAGGATTTGAAAATCAAGAGTGGCATTTAATGAATGGACTATTTAATGAATAAAATTAAGCTATAATAATTTATCCTTTAGTGAGAAGTGTTAAATTAATTATAATCCATCCACAGTAATTCTGCCTGAGGGTAGGTCTTTCACTGCAATCGTAGCATTTTAATGCTATGCTTTGTAGCTTTACTAGGGAATTATAGGTGTGGTAGCTTCCGTTGCTTTCCACACCAGTGAAGGATGATGATGATAATGGCCGGATGATTTTTCAGGGACCGTTGGGCCCTAAGCTTCCTGACATTTGTCTTACAGATGAGAAAAAACCCCAAAAAAACCTCACCCAGGAACCTGTCCCGACTGGGAATCAAACCCGTGCCACTGCATAACAAGGCAGCACGCTACCTCAAGAACACAGCGGTGGACAATTAATAATAAAGACATCAAAATTAAGCTGTTTATTCAAAAATCACTATTTAAATATAGTTACCAATATTTTTAAATATTTAAATATTTATATATTTAATGTAAATGGTGATGTTTGAAAAAATCAGAAATGTGTGGCTATGTTTATTCACTGCAACTTGATCATATTATTTATTGCAAAAAAAAGGCATAGATGGGATACAACGATGGGCTATGGAAAATGAGTTCAAGATAAACAGCAACAAGACCGTACAAATGGTTTTCAAGAAAGGAGGAAGAACAGCGGCAAGTGATAATCTAAAACTAGGAGAAGAACCGATAAGAATGGTCAACAAGTTCAGATATTTAGGCATAACACTGCAGCCAACAACAAGTCTTTCAGCGCACATGTGCAGGAGAGAGCAGCAGCAGCTATAAGAGCTATGTGCAGTATCAAAGACATCACATCGTTAAAATTAGTCACAGCCATGAAATTATTCGCATCAGTGATCACCCCGATCGTCACCTACGGGATAGAACTGATATGGGAGAAACTATCGACCAGCGATATGGAGAGGTTAGAAAAAGTAAAACCAAGATCATCAAAAAGGCATTAGGTCCAAGCAAATACACACCAAATAGAATGGCCTATATGCTAGCCAGAGAAACCTTCTTCCTAGAGGACCTGAGGCAAAGGATACTACTGCCAGCAACGGAGCCATATAAGAAAGTCATCGAAAAAAAAGAAACAGAGAGAAAAAGAGATCGACGAAGATTTCTACGCCTCAGATGCCATGGTAAACAGAGAGTGGACCGGAAGTAACCAACCACAAAGGCACAGAATCATAGGTTTAGCAACACACGGATATCATCACAAAATGTGCAAAAAATGCAAAATTCCACCAACCGAGTGATTCGTGTGAATGCAAGATATGCGACCAAAAGTGTGAGCGATACCATTACAAACAATGCAGAATATGGACAGGATCACTGAACGAACTCATAAAAGACAAATCATAAACTTATAACTTAATGCTCTTTCGAGTGCCTCTTACCAATTTATTATTATATTTATTGCAAAATAGGATCACAATATTGTAAGAATGCACCCTAGTGGAGAAAAAATTAAACACATCAAACTGTATATTATAACCAACATTATAGGTTATCAATTAATTTTTTTAGTAAACAACTTAGTAAATCATTATTTAAAAACACAATTATTGAATACACAATTATCAAATGTGTAGTTCGAAGGAATCTGTTCATTATTTGCTATATTCAATGTGTTTGTTAGAGAGTCACCTCACTTCAGAATAATGCTCTGACCTGTTCAGAATATTAAAAATGAACAGCTGGTTAAAGAGAATTCAATAAAGAGCTAGGTGAAACACGACTGTTATTGGTTGTAAAACAAAATTCATTGAAACATAATTGGTCATTGACTCCCTTTTGGAGTATAAGTTAAATAGCCAAGAAAAATATATTTTGTAAACCAGAAAATCAGACATAAATTTCACTTAGCTGAGGAATTGACTTAGTTTAGTTCCTGCGGGACAGACTTCTTTCTTATTTTTCATGTTGAATGTTTCAGCATCTACTTTCTCAAGAAGGAAGCTCACCAGGTCTTTCTGTTCTTCCACTGCCCTTGGTTGATGGTAATGCTCTTCACATGGTATTAGGTACTCTACCTCCTCTACCATTTCAAGATGGGAATTCAAATGTTGTTCCTGCAACAGGAGTTACATTTTCAGATGAGGAAACTGATGGAAGTGATGCCAGGTAAACCTACTTTAAATAATATAAATTAACTTTTTAGGAATTAACACTATGAGGTATTCATAATTTGAAGAGAAAAATTATACACTCAGACTGGGGCTTGAACCCAGGAGGCTTTCTAGGCCAATACTCTACCGACTGAGCTACCTGAGCAAGTTCCAATCTAAACGCAAATCCTTCTCTTATATATGCTGTTAATTCCCATGCACCAAATGCTATGAAACCTTTGTCTAGATGTCCTTTTGAAAAGTGCAGTTCCTATGTTTAAGAAAACATGAACTATGAAGTAAGATAAGAAGTGACCCATTCTTCTTCTTCTTCCTTCCAAGTATTAGGCCAAGGCCTGTTACGATCCTATAGAAAATTTTCCCTCCAGCGTTTCATAGGACGGCCCAGTGACTCATTCTTTTTGGTGAAATTAAATGTTTCTTACCTCTCTTCATATAAATTTTCTAAGTAGATCGCGATTTCGAGACCACAACGGTCTCATCGTCAGCACGTTCTTGGCGACAGATGTTATATCGATCAGAAGAAACTCTTTTTCTTCCCTCTGTTGGTGGACCGATGAACCTCTGGATCAGGTCAAAATTTATAAAGAACCATGTCTTGATAATGATCTCACATAAGGAGATTGAAACGTCGACACAATAAATTTATGTTATGACTGATATAACGTTTATTTCTTTCAATTATAATATTAATTACTCTCAGTGAAAAATAATCTTAAAAAAGTCTATATTATTTTTAGTCTGATCATCTTATCTCAATATTAATAATTGTAATAATTAATATTGAGGTAAGATGTCTGATTAGCTAGGCCTATAAATAATTTTTTGTCATAAATAAATAAGAAATGGAGGGAGTTCCTAATTATTGGTACCATCTTATCTTGTATTCAGTATTATTTTCTGTAAAATATGATGTTGCTTAAGAACAATGTTTCTATCATTGATAGTTCCATACACAATTCAGTCATATGGCAAGTAAAAGTAACACCATGGTTCTCCCAATAGAGGTGTTAGAGAAATAATACCTTGTGCAAGTTTGTTTACAGTACAACTGGAACTTAGCTTGGAATTGATATAAAACTATCAATTTATGAAGAGATTGTAAGTTTTTATTATTCATTTCATACATCTGAATGATGGATAAATCATATTTGAAAAGAAAAATTATATGCTCAGACTGGTACTAGAACCCAGGAACTTTGGCTTTCTAGGCCAGTGCTCTACTGACTGAGCCATCTGGGCAAGTTCCAATCTAAATGCAAATTTTTCTCTTATATATGTTGTTAATTCCCACGCACCAAATGCTATGAAACCTTTGCTTCTATCTTGCAAATGGCGGCTTATTTTATTAAGAAGACATTTTATTTGGGAATTTTACATTACATTATTCAAATATGATTTATCCATCATTGAGATGTATGAAATGAATAATAAAAATTACAGAGGCCGTACTGGCTTTATAATGTAATGTAAAAATTCTTAAATAAAATGTCTTCTTAATAAAAGAAGCTGCCATTTGCACGATAGAAGCAAAGGTTTTATGGCATTTGGTGCATGGGAATTAACGACGTATATAAGAGAAAAATTTGCATTTATAGATTGGAACTCACCCAGGTGGCTCAGTCGGTAGAGCATTGGCCTAGAAAGCCAAAGGTCCTGAGTTCGAGTCCCAGTCTGAGCATATAATTTTTCTCTTCTAATAAGATTGTAAGTGTTTGGTATTTAATAATTGTAGGTACTCCAAGTTGGAAGAGCAGTTGGTTGCGGAAGCACAAGGTGCGTTACCAATGATCTTCAAACCAACTCTTCAGCTGTATACAAATGTTACAAATTACTCAACAAGGCCTATTGCAGTTGTACAAGGTAACACTTCAATATAACTAACTTTATTTTACATAATAAAAAGTGAATTTAGAGTCATCTTACCTCATAACTTGTTTGTGTTCTATTTGAACTAGTTTCGGTATTATCTGTATACCATCATCAGTTTTTCAAGACTGTTAATATTTACATTGAAATTTAATAAAACAGTTATCCTGCTTACGTAAAAAAGTTGTACTTCAGTGGATTCTGGCCTGTTGTGGTGTGGCAGGGAATGAAGCAACTATTTCCTAGCCAAAAGGGAAACAAAATTATCTCCAACCCAAATTCTACTTCAGTTTCCTTTCACTCTATCAAAAGAATCACATCAAATTAATATATTAATAAACTTAGAGAAGAATACACCACCAAAACATCTGGAAAGGAATGATAAAGTTACAAACTTACAACATTACTATATTACAAAGAAAATCCGCGGGTGGCAACATTCAGACTACTAACAGGACATGACTGTCTAAATAAACCCTACATAGATTTGGCATAGCAAATTCACCTAAATGTTCTTCTTCTTCTTCACTTCATGGGCTAGGCATAAATTGCCTGATCCACCTCACAGTTGTTCTGTCCATCTTTTCACTGGCCTTCCTACATTCCTTGAAACCTCTTGGCTTGTAGTTGAATGCTGCTCTTGGTAATCTTGTTGCATTCATTCTTTCCACATATGTAAACCATTTCTCTCTATATTCTCTGATTTTCTCATTCAATGGATATATATTTAACTCTATTCTTATGTCTTCATTCCTTATCCGATCCAATCTTGTGCAGCCTTTTGTTCTTCTAAGGAAGTTCATTTCTGTGCTTTGTATTCTAGTTTGCAATTTTTTGGTCATTACCCAAGTTTCGCTCCCATAAAGTAATGCAGGAACTGCCAATGTTTTATAAAACTTCAATCTAGCATCTCTTCTTGTTTTATTCTTTAATGTTTTATGTATAGTTTGCTAACTTATCTTCTTAGTGGTTTAATCCATTTATATTTCTTCGTTTACGCATATCATTTGAAATTTCGACAGTTTCATACGTATGTCTCTCTCAGTTTTTGTGTTTATAGTAAAATTACAACCCAAATAATTAAAATTTGTTACTTGTTCCAGAGGTTTGTTGTCTATTACGATTTTTGATCTTATATGATCGTTTCCCCAAAATGCCATTATTTTTGTTTTTTCTTTTGATATTTTGAAATTATATTCTTGGCATAACTGATTTAATTGAATTAAAGAGTACTGCAAATTATTTTCATTTTCTTGAATATCACCTAAATGTTATTTTTTAAATTTAAATGAAAATATGGAACAAAACCATCTCCTCCATTGTCCAGCTTTTGTAGAAGAGACCAGCCTTCCTGCTAAATATTGGAGTGCAAGAGAGCAAATGATTTCATTATCAAGTTCTCAACATTAGATACAATCCAACCAATCAATTTTATTTACTTGAAAATCTGACGATGGTAAACAAATATACCAAAACTAGTTCAAATAGAAAGCAACAAGTTATGAGGTAAGATGACTGATGATTCACCTTATTTATTAAGAAGAACCTCATAATGTTACTTCCTAATGTAATTTATTACATTAAGATTTTTACAGGCAGCTCTGTTTCACAAGCAGATAGATGATTGCTCTCACCACTGAGGTCTCGAGATCAAGTTTCAGTCACTCCATTTGAGTTCATATAATAAAGTTGGGAATTTTTACATTATGAGATTTTCTTAATCAAAAATCAAATGAATCATGATTCTTCTTACCTCATACATCTTATGTTTTTTAACACAGAACCGCAGTATTGGGAATCATCATTCCCATCCACAACTGTCTTCACGACTCGCATTATGAAGACTCGACAGTAGTGAAAACAGCTGAGGATGGGAATGATGATTCCTAATACTGTGGTTCTGTGTTAAAAATATAAATGTATGAGGTAAGAAGAGAATTCACGATTCATTTGATTTTTGACTCCATTGGGTTTCATGGTAGATGAAATGGAGCTTGGGCAGGTTTTTCTTGGGGTTCCCCCATTTTCCCTGCCACAAATTTCATTTCACTCTTTTTCCATACTAATCTCATTAATTTTGCTCATCTGCTCCTATGATGGTGCATTGGATGTGGTCGGCCAGCACCCTTGTCGTTCACAGACCTCTATAAATATAGGGACCTCATCTCATCTCATCCTGCACTCAACCTTAATTTGGACATGAGTTGAGGCTATTTATGTATTTATTTATTTATTAAATTAATATTGGGAAGCTAAAGCTATTACTATGATAGAAATAAGTAAATTAATAAACACAATTAAATTATTGTAAATCAATGGTAAAGAGAATTTTTTTTTTCGGGGTTCGATTCCTGGTTCAGGCAAAAATTTTTCTCTTTACCATTGATTTCCAATATTTATTTATTTATTTATTATAGATTGTTATATATATATATATATATATATATATATGTGTGTGTGTGTGTATGATTAAGAAAGTTTTCTTGGGTTTTCTATGGAAAACACAAGAAAACTTTCTTAATTATATATATGTTGTAGATTTTTGCAGATATAAGTATGATTATGAAAGGTTTCTTGGGTTTTCCGTGTCATGGATTCAAGTTTGGCCTCTGGCTACTGATTCTGACGTTTTGACATGATCCCACATGCCATTTTCAAGGAATAATATATATATATATAAAAACAATGGTGGCAACAACACAATGTTGAGCCTTAGCCTCTCCTTTGTTAGGAGTCACTAGACCAAGTTAATTTAATTATGCTTATTTTCCTAAAAATGTCATGAATGGTATGTGGTCAACTTACTGACCCAATGAGACATCTAGTAGCAACTGAGGTATTACTAGTATGAAGAAGATCTGTAAAATTTTGCTTAGAGGCCTCTCTATTCAGGCTTAAGTATCTTTTACAACCCTGAAAATCTTTGGACTCAGCACCCACAGCTTAAAGTCCCTCCTGAAGGACTTACTCCTTGGGTTTTTCCATCCTAAAAAAATCCATAGACACCAGTTGGATTTGAACCCATGACCCTTGGGACCGAGGCAAGGAACATATCCACTACTCCACCATGGCCGACATTATAGATTGTTATAATTGTGTTATTTCTCTATTCCCAACCTCCATTTCCTTCTGTCTAAACAATCATTTTTTCCACCATCCCTTCCTTTCATGGCTTCTTGGATATCATTCTTCAAAAAAATTGTGTTTAGGTCCTCCCATTCTCTTTCTCTCAGTTGATATCCATTCTAAGATATTCTTTGATCATCTTGTGTATCCATACCACTTTAATTGTTGCTTCTGTATTTCATTTATGATGTTTCTATCTTGTCTCAGCTTCTCTTATTGTGAGGAGGTTGCTAGTCACCTATCGAGAGACTTGCCAGGCAGCTGATAGGGGGCTGCTCACCAGATATGATGGGTAGGGGGATGTTCACCAGATATAATGGGTACTGGGGAATTAAAATATCCGGGATGGACCAAAACAAGAGGGAAAAGTTATGTATTATCCTGCTGGAGTTTGGAATCTCTAAAAACTTAGTTAGACTTATTCAAATGTGTCTAAATGGCACAAAGAGTAGGGTGCGTTATCTCCTCTACTATTCAATTTTTTACTAGAGCATGCCATTAAATCTTTAGAGGATGAAGAAAGTCTACAACTCAATAGTATTAATAAGCTATTAGTTTATGCTGATTATGTAGTATTATTAGTGGGGAGATACTAAGGGCCAACACTCTATTGAGAAACGCTAAGAAATTGGGACTGGGAGTAAATATCAGTAAAACTAAATGTGTGTTCACACACAGAAATACATTATATAATGGAAATGGACAGTTAATGGCAAATGAGGGAAATTTTGAAGAAGTTGATGAATTCAAATACTTAGGAACAATAATTACAAAAAGGAATGAGGTGCACAAAGAAATTAAACATAGGATCAATTCTGGAAATGTATATGATTATGCATTACAGGGTCTCTTGTTGTTCCAACTTCTCTTGAAAAAATGTTTAACTGAAAATATTTTATAAAATTGTTACTCTTCTAGTTATATGGATACTAAGATTACAGTATTTGAGAATAAAGTTCTTTTGAAAATGTTTGGACCAAAGAGATGAACAGACGGGTGAATGGATAAGACTTCATAACAGTGAGCTACATGATCTTTATAGGAGACCAGATATAATAAGAACAGTTAAGTCTTATAGACAGCAAAGGGCAGGACTTGTGGCACAAATGGAAATGAAAGAGGGCCATGGAAGATTTTATAAAAAACCAGAGGGAAAGCCCCCAGTTGGTAGACCAAGAATGAGGTGGGGGAATAACATTAACCATAATTTGAAGGAAGTAGATTATATAGGGATGATTGAAAAACATTAACTCAAGATAGGGGTGTGTGCAGAGCTTATGTCCATGCGGCCATGAAGCTACAGTTTCGATAATTCCAGTGAGTTAGAGTTAGTTCAATTGTATGCATTATTTGTAATCTGCTGTGTGACAGATCTCTGACAAAACTTGTAATTTGTTTCAGAGCCTATACATTACGGGTAATGCTACAGAATCCACTTCACATTTCTCTACCTCTCCACAATGTGAGGCTCTTGTGGTCCTTCAAGAATACGGGTGATAATTCATCACAAGTTGTAGATAACGAAGTAACACCAGAGACTTCAGACACTCCAGTACACACCCAGCATCTGGATTCCATCATTCTTAAACCTGACTGCACTCAGGAAGTAAGTAAAGGAGGCTGCTTTCAATGAAAGATTTTTTGTTAAAATTGCTCGACCCTACTTACTAAAAAAAACTGAAAAAGACCATCATAAAAATGTGTGTGTGTATATATATATATATATAAAACTCAATGTATTTGATTATGTAAGACCTAAACCAGAGACTCGAACCTATCATTCCCTTACAATGGCATGTGGGATTATGCCAAAACGCCAGAATCAATGGCCAGAGGCTGACCTTGAATCCATGAAGTGGAAAACCTAAAAAAAAATTTCTTAATCATTAAGTTATGTAGGTAGGAAATAACACTATGAGATTTATTTTAATTATTTAGTTGTTTCTTCTCAATGCTGTATTATGTTCACAACTGATGTCCAATGGCCTCTCTTATCCTGTAGACTGACCTCCGCTCCATCTGATGGCTGACCGACGAACTTCCAAATAAATTGCCTCTCCTTATCACCGGGTATTTCAAAATTCATAGTTGTCTTTTTATTGTAGCATATGTAAATTGTTTCCCAAATTGTGAGTTCCTTCGGTTTTTCCAATTGTTTAAGTAATTTTGTTTTGGTTTCTATTTTATGTTTTTCTGACCAGGCATTGCAGATTTTTCTGTTTCTCCATTTTTAACATTTCTGAGGTGTTCCTTTATTCTTGTATTTAGATTCCTTTTTGTTTTTCCTATGTATATCTTTTCAGAATCTTTACAATTAATTTGATAAATTCCCGATTTTTTGCAGTCTTCAATCTTTCATTTTTATATTTGAAGAGAAAAATTATACGCTCAGACCGTGACTTGAACCCGGGACCCTTGGTTTTCTAGTCCAAGTGCTCTACCATTTGAGCTACCTGAGCAAGTACCGATCTAAACGCAAATTTTTCTCTATATATGTTGTAATTCCCGCCCACCAAATGCTTTGAAGCCTTTGCTTCTATCTTTGCAAATGGCGGCTTCTTTATTAAGAAGACATATTTGGGAATTATACATTACATTATAAATGCCAGTATGGCTTTTTTCGATGTTTTTATTATTAATTTCATACATCTCAATGATGGATAAATCATATTTGAAGAGAAAAATTATATGCTCAGACCGGGACTAATAAAAACATCTTTTCATTTTGTTGGTTTTTATTAAATTACCTAAACTCTAATCATTTTTCGGTGATAATTTAATGTTAAATTTGTTGAAGAGTTTTTGAAACTTGTCAAATAGTTAAAGATGGTATGTGAACATCTTGAATTTTTTACCAATATCTTTTACTGTGTGAAGAGTACTTTCATTACTTATTTTAGGAATTCTCACTATGAGGTATATTCATTAAAGTAGAATTTTTTATCACTCACCTCATATTGTTCTTCTTATTTGACTATAAACTAGTTTCGGAACATAGTTTCTGTTCCATTCTCAGTATCGTCACGACCGTTGTTCTGTCGTCTTGAAGAGCTGCCCTTCGCTCCTTCCATTGGCTGACTGAAAAACCTCGAAACCAGGTCATTCTCACCGGGAATTTCAAAGTTCATCAATTTCTTCTTTTTGCTCTTTTGAATGTAGATCTTTTCCCAAACAGTTAGTTCTTTTGGTTTTTCTATTTGTTTTAATAATTTAGCTTCTTTCTCCGATAAGATGTTTTTCAGACCATGCATGGGCAGCCACTGCAGATTTTTCTACTTCCCCTTCTTGACATTCCTGAGATGTTCTTTCACTCTAGTTTTCAAATTTGTCTTAGTTTTTCCTATGTAGAATTTCTCACATTCTTCACATTTAATTTGATAAATCCCTGATTTGTTTTCTTCTTTAATTTTCTCATTCTTATTAGGTCTAATCAGTCTACTGATGCTGTAGTCATTTTTGGGTGCTAACCTTATGTTGAAATCTTTAAAAAAAATTGAAACTTGTGGTGTTTTAATGGATGATGGATGATATGTGAATTTTCTAAATTTTACATTTTCTTCTTTTACTTTTAGAAGAGTGCTTTGATTAATAATTTTTTTTCTTTTGAACTTGTTTATTTTCTTGAGTATCATTTTTATTGCAAAACCATTTTTCGTGGCTATGTTGATTATGTGTTCTTTTTCTTTTTCATAATTTTCTTTGTTCATTGGTATGTTCACTAATCTATGTGTCAAACTATTGAAAACTGCTTCTTTGTGAGCTATGTGATCGAAACCTGAAGCTTTTATGTAGTTATCTATATGTGTCTTCTTTCTGTAATTCCAAATTCTATCTTATTTTCTTCATTCCTTTTTAAGTTGAGATCTAAAAATGGTATTTCTCCATTGATTTCCTTTTCCATAGTGAACTTTATAGGTGACTTTGAATGTTCAGTAATTTTAATGCATCATCTATCTGTTTATGATTAACTATTGCAATTATGTCATCCACATATCTGCACCAGAACTTGAAAATTACTTTCATTCATAATTTTTTGTTCCTTAAATTTATTTATTTTCTTGTGTATCATCTTTTCTTGAATTCTCTTAACAACTTTATTCTCATATGCTCATAATCTTTTCTCCTCCCTTAAAGTAAGATCCATGTATCGCATCCATATGATACAACTGGAAGTTTTTTATATTTTCAGTTTAATGTTTTTTGAGAGAAGTTGGGATGACAAGATTCCCTGTAATGCAAAATAAATAATAAAATAATGCATTTCCAGAATTGAACCTACATTTAATAAATTTGTACACTAATTTTTATTTATAATTATTGTTCCTAGGTATTTGAATTTAGACACTTATTCAAAATTTCCCTGATTTGTCATTTAACTGTATGCTGTATTTATATCTGAGACCATACATTTAGTTTTATTGATGTTTACTTCCAGCCCCAATTTCTTAATGTTACTCAACAGAGTATGCATGTTGGTCTATGATATCTCCTCACTATTGCCTAATAATACTATATCATCAGCATAAACTAACAGCTTATTAATACCATTGGATTGTAGGCCTTCTCCATCCTCTAAAGATTTTATGGGATGTTCTGGTATAAAATTGAATAGTAGAAGAGATAATGTAGCTCCTTACTTTAATCCATTGTGAATTTCAAAAGTATTTAGAAAAATTAAATTAAATGCTTCATATTTAATTTTAGGAAGTAATATTTTGAGGTTGTCCAGCTGGACAAGCTGACAATAAAACAGAATTGTTTTGAAACATGTTCAAGAACAAATCAACATTAATATTGAGGTAAGATGATCAGACTAAAAATAATATAATTAAATGCTTCATACCTCTCCTCATATCCAGTCTTCTAAGTAGACTGTTGTTTCAAATCTTTGACGGATTCATCTTCAGTACCATCAGTCAACGAGCACATACTGAAGATGAATCTGCCAAGGATTTGAAACCACAGTCTACTTAGAAGACTGGATATGAGGAGAGGTATGAAGCATTTAACATAAATTAAACCTCATAGTGATTTCTTCCTGTAAAAGTTCAATTTAGGAAAGTACTATCCTACACGCACCCTAATATTTGTATCATTGAACACATTTGAATAAATCTAAGTTTTTAGGAATTCCAAACTTCAGCAGTATATTAACTTTTCCCTTTTAATCAAATTGTATGCCTTTTTGAAATCTACATATGGGTGATGCACAGTGCCATTATATTCCCATTTGTTTTTTTTAAATTTGTATACGGGGTTTTTAATTTATTTGTTTGTATTTGTTTAATGGATGACATGATTGTTCCAGGTTGTGTTGTGTGTAACGCCTAGACATGTAGGAGAACTGCAGATCTTGGGAATAGCATATTATCTATCAAATCCAGCTGTGCAGAGTTCTTCTGAAGCTCCCAATACCCCAACATCTAATGTCATTTCAATACCTGGGAAACAAGTGTTCATTATCAAGAGAGTTAAATCAAAAACAGCGAGAGGGTCTCAGGAAATGCAGGACAGGAGATTAGAAATCAGTATTGTTCAACCTGCTCCATGTTTACGAGTAAGTATATCCTCTTCAGTACCACAGTTTTTCAAATTGGAGCTTATATGTGTTTCTTTGAAAGGAAAAAATGATCAATATAGAGTACAAGCCCAATTTTAACACAGTCTGATAAACTACAAATTCAAATTGATGTTTTTATTATTCATTTCATACATCTCAATGATGGATAAATCATATTTGAAGAGAAAAATTATATTCTCTGACTGAGGTTTGAACCCAGGACCTTTTGCACTCTAGACAATTGCTCTACCAACTGAGCTACCTGAGAAACTCCAATTTAAATGCAAATTTTTCTCTTATATATGCTGTTAATTCCCTATTCCTGTTAATGTTGCTACTTTATTCTGAACTGCCATCTGGTGCTGATTTTATGAACTTGGAGATTAAATTTTCTTCACTAGAAAATTCAAAATTCATGGTTCTATTATAAAATTACAATAGGAAGTAACATTATGAGGTTCTTAATAAATTAGTTGAGTCCTGTGAGATAAGATGACAACTTATTTATCATGATTATGTATTTATTCTTCTGACCAGCCTCATGGGCTAGTGGTCAGCGTTTCTGACTACAGTTCATGAAGTCCTGGGTTCAATTCCTGGTCAGACAATAGGAATTTTTCCTGTGCTTGCCCATGGTCTGGAATTTAGGCTAAATTTAGGCAAAGAACTCTCCTGGTGCTTCATTATCAGTTATCACCCATATCATCAGAGTAATGTAACTCTGCCTTCCAGGTGCCCCAACCTAAGAAATGGATTACAATTCTGCCAATGTCAGGACAGAAAGTCAGAAATGCCATGAAAGTCAACTTGGCTGCAATTGCAGATTTTTCAATTTCACTATTTTTAATATTTCTAAAGTGTTCTTTTGTACGAGCCTTTAAATTCTTTTAGTTTCCCCTATATATACTTTCTTGCAGTCATTGCAACTAATTTGATAAATTCCAGATTACTATCTGAATTAACATTTTTGTTAGTTATTAGTAGATTACCCAGACTAAATTTATTAATCGGTGCCAATGTAATATTGAATTTGTTAAGTAGTTTTTTTTTTAATTTTCTGTGTGTTTCAGGATGATAAGTAATTTTCTTGAATTGTTTCCCTTCTTTTGATTCAGGTTATAGGGTAGTGTATTCTTTAAGTCTTTTTTTTGTTGTTTGAACCTCTTTAACTTATTTATTATCATCTTCTTTCCAAAACTTTAATGTAGCTATGTTTAAAATGTGATCTTATTCTTTCTTAAAATTTTTTCACTTAATGGAATGTTTGTTAATCCATATATTAAACTGTTGAATATTGCATGTTTAAACCATGGTAATAATAAATTCAGTAATGAAACCTTCACTAGTTCAGAGAGATACCAGAGTACGGTTATACAAACCTTAGCAAGACCTGCACTTAGCTATGGCAGTGAGACATAAACTTTAAGAAAGGAGAAGAGAGCAGAATAACTTCTAGTGAAATGAGATATACCAAGCGTGATTACAAACACAATGATGATGTCTTGAAGGAACCGCATATAGATCCAGTCATTAAATACATACATAAAAACCAGAACAACTGGATGAATCAATTACGACGAATGAGTTCAAATAGATTTTCCAAAGCCATGCTTTGTTATAGTTCAACAGAGAAGAGATCTCTAAGCCGTCCAACGAAAAACGCTGGATACAAAATTTGTCAGTGAGATCATAACAGGCCCATAGCCTAAGACATGGTTGGAAGAAGAAAAAGATATTGCATATTTGAGATGTATGAAATGAATAATAAAAACATCAAAGATATTGCATATTTATATTCAATATGATTTAAACCTGAAGATGTAATGTAATTTTCTTTATGGGTATTTTTCCTGCGGATATTGAATTCAATTTTTTATTGCTGTTCATTCCTGATTATCGTATGAATTTTGAGTAATTTGATGTTGTAATAATTGTTTTTTTCAGGTGACATTCCGAGATCTGAATTCAGAGATGTTGTGTGGGGAACTGCAGCGTGTGACAATAGAGTTTGAGAATGTTGGTAACATTGCTCTGAAGTGTTTGTATGTAGCTTCAACGTCACCAGAGTTATTTTCGCTTGGAGAACCAAACAAGTCTACTAGTCAAGTGACGTGTATTCCATTACCTTCAGGCAGCCTCGCCCCAAAGCAAACCCATGTCATCCCTATGTGGCTGCGAGCTCCGGATGTTAATGGCACCACAAATCTTGAGATGCTTTTCTACTATGAGAATATTAACAGCAACAGCAATCCCAGGTAATATAACGCAAACACACAACGAACTGCACTTTTGCAGTTATACTAATTCCGAGCTAAGTTTCAATTGTACTGTAAACAAACTTGCATAAATTACTACTCCACTGATTCTCTCTATTGGGAAAACTGTGGTACTAGTTTTACTCACCATATGACTGAATTGTGTACGGAACTGTCATCGATAGTAACATTGTTCTTAGGCTACATTGTATTTTACAAAAATAAAGACTGAATACAAGGTAAGATGGTACCAATAATAATTAGGAACTCTCCCTCCATTTCTTATTTATTTCCGACAACAATTATATATGGGCCTACCTAATCAGATGTTTACGCTATTTCCATGATGTTAATAGATATCCTTTATTTGCAATTTCATTATGAGCATAATATATGCTCCATGCTGACTCACTTGTAAATTATGCTGTTATTTTCACTACATCCTCAATGGTTAATGTAGGATATGTTTCACTAAACTGTTTGAAAATATTCATAATAATTTGTTTCTCTCCAGTTCATAATGCTTTCTTTTGCAATTTTTAAGAAATTTTACAGAAAGCGTCCATTTTGAAACAATAGAAATCCCAATGTATTCTGCATTGCACATATATGAGAAGTTATTCTAGTTACGGCCTAAAAGTTACACAACACATAGGCTTAGTTTTAGCAAAATCAAATGCATTCCTAACATTGTTACATAACTGTAAATCAGGCATTCATTGTAAATATTAATTTATTGTGGAAATAATGTGATAAATCCCGATGTTACATATATGCAACAAGGGGCATTATAGGGTTAATTTAATTTTAAAATAATAATAAAAAAATACTATTATTATTATTATTATTATCATTATCATTACAGTGTTGCAGAAATGAAGGAAACAATAATAAACCTAACCCTGAAGCCCGCCATTACAGAAAAGTTTTGGCGAACCCCTTGAAATATTTTGTGAACCCCCTAGGGGTTCGCGAACCACGTGTTGGAAAACAATAATCTAGAGCTTCAGCATATAACGCATAAGGTTCAGGGTTCAAATCCCGATTCAGGCATAGATTTCTCTTAATAAATCACAATAGGAAGTAATATTATGAGGTTCTTCTTAATAAATAAGGTGAATCGTCTTACTTCATAAAAGTTGAGTTCTTTTGAACGTGTTTCAATTCTCCTGAGTATTCAGTTTGTCCAGACTGTTGAATTATATGTTGGCGGACCTCGATGTTAATTCCCACTCTATCTTTTGTTGGACCAAAGAACTTGCATATCAAATCCCTCTCCCTGGAAATTTCAAAATTCATGATTCTATCCCTGTTCTTCTGGATGTAGATCATTTCCCAAATGGTTAGTTCTTTTGTATTAAAGTAGTACATATATACATGTATGTCGATTTTATTATTAATTTAACACTTCTCATTGAAGAATAAATTATATTTGAAGAGAAAAATTTTTGCCTAGACCGAGACTCGAACCCAGGACCCTTGGCTTTCCGGGCCAAGTGCTCTACCAACTGAGCTACCGAGGCGAGTTGCGATCTAGACACAAATTTTTCTCTTATATACGTTGTAATTCCCTCGCGCCAAATGTTTGAAACTGTAGCTTCTATCTTTGCAAATGGCGGCTTCTTAGTTAAGAAGACATTTATTGGGAATTTAACACTACTTTATAAAGCCAGTAGGGCTTCTATCAACGATCTTATTATTAATTTAACACTTCTCATTGAAGGATAAATTATATTTGAAGAGAAAAATTTTTGCCTAGACCGAGACTCGAACCCGGGACCCTTGGCTTTCCGGGCCAAGTGTTCTACCAACTGAACTACTGAGGCGAGTTGTGATCTAGACGCAAATTTTTCTCTTATATGCGTTGTAAAAGTCAAGGGTCCCGGGTTCGAGTCTCGGTCTAGGCGAAAATTTTTCTCAATCAATATAATTTATACATGTATGTGTTTGTGCAGAAATTGTAAAATCTACATGAATATTTATTTTAAGAGAAATTTTAAAACAAGGGTAAAAGAACATCTTGGAAATGTCAAAAATGAAGTGGAAAAGTCAGCAAAGCTGCTCATGCTTGGTCTGAAAAAGTTCTAATTGTATCAAAAGTCAGTGTAATTAAACAAATAAAAAAACAAAAATAACGTTTTGGGAAAATATCCACATTAAAAAAAAAAGAAAGAAAAACTTATGAACTTTGAAATTCCCGCGGATTTTAATTGGATCCAGAGGTTTATTGGTCCACCAACAGAGCGAAGAAGAAGTAATTCTTCTGATCGACATAACATGAGTCGATGAGATATTACTGAAGATGAAGCTGCCAAGCCTTCGAAACTGTAGCATAATTAGAAGACTGGATATGAGGTGAGGTATGAAGTATTTTAATTGAATCTTAAATTAAACCTCATAGTGATTTTTTCCTATAAAAATTCAATAATTTACTTATGCTTAACTGTTTTTTAGGAATTAACACTATGAAGTATTGTTTATTTAAGTAAAATTTTATCAATGTTTTTATTATTCATTATAATATAATGTATAATTCCCATATATACTGTATGTCTTCTTAATAAAGAAGCCGCCATTTGCAATGGTAGAAGCCAAGGTTTCATAGTATTTGGTATGCGGAAATACAACAATAGAGAAAAATTTGCATTTAGATTGGAACTTGCTCCGGTAGCTCAGTCGCTAGAACACTTGGCCTAGAAAACCAAAGGTCCAGGGTTCAAGCCCCGGTCTGAGCATATAATTTTTCTCTTCAAATAAAATGTTATCACCTCATATTCTTTTTCTTCTCCTTAAGAAGAAGAAAAATATGTGGTGAGATGATAAAATTTTACTTAAATTAGTTATGCCTATTTCCCTAAAGATGTCATGAATGGTATTCAGTCAACATACTGACCCAATGAGACATCTAGTAGGCAACTAAGGTATTGCTAGGATGAAGTGGGTTGGTAAATTTTGCTTTATTTAGGATTAAGGATCTTTTAAGGATCTAAAAATCTTCAGACTTGGGACCCACAGCTTAAAGTTCCTTCCCGAGAACTTGCTCCTTGGATTTTTCCATCCTAAAGAAACTTCATTGACCCCGGCCAGGTTTGAACCCATGACCGTCAGGACTAGAGGCAAGGAACATAAGCACTAATCCACCGCAGCTGACTTTAAAACTTTACAATTTATGTGAAAACCTGGTAGAATTGGGACATGTGGTCAGCCAAGTTGAATATGTGCATGTATTGTTTTCAGGTATCGGCTGGTTAAACATCTGTGGCAGTTAACAGTTTTGAGTTCAATTCAGCTAACTTCCACGGCATTAAGAAGCAGTATGGCTGCTCAAAATGAAACTAAAGAAGTTTTGAATATTACCATGTGTGTAAAAAATTGCAATCAGGTAAGTCAATATACATTTAAACATCATATAAAACAATGCTGAAACCAATAACTTTATTTGGAAGCGAAACATGGGCATTATCAGAAAAAGATAATTTAACTTTCACAGGGAAAGAACACTATGAGGTTTTAATTTAAGAATTAAATTAATGTTTTTATTACCTCACCTCATATCCTTTTTCTTCTAGACTGCAGTTTCAGAGCTTATCTCCATCATCAGGAGCCTCTGGTTGACCAGTGTTATGTCGTTTCTTGGTGGTTTTCTTCTTACTTCTGAAGTAGAAGAAAAAGGATATGAGGTGAGGTAATAAAAACATTAATTTAACCCATCAGTGTGGACTGCCGTGCACTGTCCGCATAAATAAAACACTTCTTCTCTGAGGAATGACGGGCACTGCCCACATGACTTCTTTACCTAAACTAGTTCTTATTTTTCGGAAATGATTCACTAAATAAATGATTAAATAATATAATTTTGTAGAGGAAGGAATATACTTTTATTTGATATAATACTTAATAGTATAACTTATTTTCAAATTGTGTAATTTATTGTTAAATGTGGATAAGTTTGAAGTGCTGATTAAGCGTGTTGTATATCCGGCACATTTGATTTATTATCATTCTTTGTAAAAATATACAATGACAACACAATTTGTGAACTGCAATCTTATAGAGGAGATCTCAAGCTTTCAATTAACATACAATTTGTATTATATTTTTTTTTTATTTTGATCATGTAGTTCCTCATTGTTTTTATGGACTTCGTTAGAGACTGTTAGTCCGCGTTTCTCTGCTCTGTTTTTGGAAACCATGAAACTATTTAAAACTTTGTTTATATAGCTGAGTTGGTGTGTTACACCAAATGGGATCGGAAAAGGAACACCAATATTTTAAAAGAATTGAAGACTACGCCAATTTTGGAATATAATAAACAGTACCAACTAAATTGGAAACACCATCTTGAAAGAATGAGTTCAAATCGGATCCCCAAAACTGTTTATAATTATATACCAAGAGGACGAAGATCTCTGGGCCGTCCTATGAAACGCTGGAGGGAAAATTTTCTATAGGATTGTAACAGGCCTTGGCCTAATACTTGGAAGGAAGAAGAAGGTGAAGGTTTCTTCTTTCAAATGAAATATGTGACACTCATAATAATTAAATGAATCGTGATTTCTTCTTACCTCATACTTCTATGTTTTTTTTAAAAACAACACTGCAGTATCGGTGACACGTTGTTGTCATCATTAGCTGTTTTCACGACTCAGCTGATGATGACGACAACGTGTCGCCGATACTGCAGTGCTGTTTTTAAAAAAACATAGAAGTATGAGATAAGAAGAAATCACGATTCATTTAATTATTATTAATTGAACCTCATAATGTTAAAAATTCCCAAATTTAATATATAAATGTGACACTCATATGGCACTAAATTTGTGAAAGAAATTCTAACTTGAATGCGTGGCTCTGTTCAAACCTGTTAGACTAGCTTGAGGGGGGCTGTGTTTCGCCATGGCCCCTACAAATAAACAGTGAGAATATTACAAAATGATTAGACGAGGAACTGGAAAACGAACATAAAATATATCGTAGATTATAATATAAATATAGGATCCTTGGACCTAATAGACTAATTTTGTTAGGTGTATATTAGTTGGAAAATAAGAAAATAAAAACTAGTATATAAAAATATTTTCCGTTTTCTAAACATTGCTAATTAAACAGCATGATTATCTTTAGGGGGAATTCACCACAAAATATTTTTTGCATTGACCTTGATAAAGCATAACTTGTGTAGCATAGGGGTGGGGTAGAAAGAAAGGTTCCCGGATGTCATTCAACAGTACTGAGATTAGTTACAAGGCATTTTCTGGCAAGAATACCACCAAGAAGAAATAAAGCCCACCCTAACAAAATATGTGTTGTGTGTTATATAAAAAAAAAAGATGCAGTATTTAGATGCCCTGATATGAAACGGGATCTTCCTTAGAATTTTTCTTACCCATGCATTTAATATGAATTTATCTTTTCCTAAGAATTAACCTATCAGTGTGGGGGGATTTAAATCCCCTGACGGTTCTCAGCTGAGGGTGGAGTTCTTGGAATGGCATTAATTTAATTTACAAATTTATGCAAGTTAGAAAACAAAGTTTTGTAAAACTTTTATATCTCGTTTGATATTTAAAATATCTAAATAGAAATTTTAACATATATTCAGCTAAACATGAGGCTAATTATAATAATTGTATACTACAATAATAAAATTATTATAATTAGCCTCATGTTTAGCTGAATATATGTTAAAATTTCTATTTAGATATTTTAAATATCAAACGAGATATAAAAGTTTTACAAAACTTTGTTTTCTAACTTACATAAATTTGTAAATTAAATTAATGCCATTCCAAGAACTCCACCCTCAGCTGAGAACCGTCAGGGGATTTAAATCCCCCCACGCTGATAGGTTAATTCTTAGGAAAAGATAAATTCATATTAAATGCATGGGTAAGAAAAATTCTAAGGAAGATACATGGAGCAGTGCAAGAACAAGATACATGGAGAATTAGAACGAACCAGGAATTGAAATAATTATATTGGGATTTAGATCTGGTAGGAGATATTAGAAGACAGAGACAGGAATAGGTAGGACATGTGTTGTGGATGGAGCAGGAAAGAAGTGCAAGAAGGATTTTAGAACAGAAACCAGAAGGAAGAAGAACGGTTGGAAGACAGAAGCTAAGATTGTTTTGGATAAGGTTAAAGAAGACTTAAAACAACTGAAGGTTAAATGATGGAGACAGCTAGGAATAGAAAAGAATGGGCAGATGTTATAAAGGAGATCAAGGTTCTTTGAGGACCGTAGAGCCAAGGGAAGAAGAAGAAGAATGTCAGTATAGTGTTATATTAAATACTGGACGAACTAATAACTGTCAAAACTAGAAGTAGACATAGAAATGTCATCTGTGTCGCTTGCAATTTTTATTTGCATTTTAAAATTTAGTATCCAAAGTTTGCTGCTATATTTCAATCCTGATCTTGCAGTGACATTGTGTAATCTCAATTTGGTTGCAGTTGACATTTGTTTACTAAAATTTCTTTTTATGACTCCATTTATTTATTGCATTGTGTTTCTGTAACTTTGTCTCTGTCATTTCTTATATCAGATATGCGTGACTATGGTAATTAATTTAGAAGTTTGTTCTATGATTTTTCTAAGTAATTCTATTTTATAATCAATTGAGTTGGTGTTTACTTGATGAAAATCCATATTTATTTAATTAATTCTATTTTAACTCTTCATAAGTGTTTTCCACACATACCCGTATTTTGTTTTTTGAGAAGAAATTTTCAAATCAAACTGTTCGGGTATATTACAGTATTACTCCGCTTTTACGTTCCCACATTTTACATTTTCCCCACCTTTTCGATATTCTTTAAAGGTCCCTTCAGCTTACCTATGCTCACAATATATTAAAAACCCCGCTTTTACGTTTCTGAAATTTTGTTTTCCCACAATTTATGTCACATCATGTCAATCTTCAGTGTTAAAGATCGAAGATATTCAATTTATTGATCAATTATCTTGCTTCTGTACAATCAATAATATCAGAGCAAGTTCATTGAGCCAATGAAACTGGCTGCTATACAATTTGATAAGGAGCCAAGCAAGTTTAATGAGCTAACAAAGCTGGTTTTGTACAATCGATAAAGAGCAGAGCATGTTCATTGAGCCAACCAAATTGGCTCAGAACTTTCAAACATTTCTGAAATTTACTTCTTTGGCAAAACAAATTTTTTTAAATCTCTCAATAAAGATTCATAGTGCTGCTTGCTGAACCTCTCCTTGTTATTTATTTTTTAAATGGTGAAAGTAAAAGAAATAAAGTAACTTTATGTTTACAGCAATTCAAAACATACATTGCATTGAACTCTTATAGGAATTACTTATTTTAGGAATTCTCACTATGAGGTATATTCATTAAGGTAGAATATGTTTATCACTCACCTCATTGTTCTTCTTATTTGATTATAAACTAGTTTCGGAACATAGTTTCTGTTCCATCCTCAGTATCATCACGACCGTTGTTCTGTCGTCTCAAGACGACAGAACAACGGTCGTGATGATACTGAGGATGGAACAGAAACTATGTTCCGAAACTAGTTTATAATCAAATAAGAAGAACAATGAGGTGAGTGATAAACATATTCTACCTTAATCTTATAGGAATATCACTATGAGATTTAATTTAAAATAAAATTCTTTATACCTCACCTGATATGTTGTCTTCTAAATAAATAAAAGACAGGATATGAGGTGAGGTGTAAACAATTTTATTTTAAATTAAAAGAAACATTACATTATGTAGCCAATATTGTATATTATCGATTTTATTATTAATTTAACACTTCTCATAGAAGGATAAATTATATTTGAAGAGAAAAATTTTCGCCTAGACCGGGACTCGAACCCGGGACCCTTGGCTTTCCGGGCCAAGTGCTCTACCAACTGAGCTACCGAGGCGAGTTACGATCTAGGCGCAAATTTTCTCTTATGTACGTAATTGTAATTCCCTCGCGCCAAATGCTTGAAACCATAGCTTCTATCTTTGCAAATGGCGGCTTCTTAGTTAAGAAGACATTTATTGGGAATTTAACACTACTTTATAGCCAGTAGGGCTTCTATTGACGATTTTATTATTAATTTAACACTTCTCATAGAAGGATAAATTATATTTGAAGAGAAAATTTTTTTTTAAATTCCCAATAAATGTCTTCTTAACTAAGAAGCCGCCATTTGCAAAGATAGAAGCTATGGTTTCAAGCATTTGGCGCGAGGGAATTACAATTACGTACATAAGAGAAAAATTTGTGTCTAGATCGTAACTCGCCTCGGTAGCTCAGTTGGTAGAGCACTTGGCCCGGAAAGCCAAGGGTCCCGGGTTCGAGTCCCGGTCTAGGCGAAAATTTTTCTCTTCAAATATAATTGTATATTATCCCAGTCAGTGCTTTTTTTGCATGTTCTAGAATGGTTGCTGAATATGAGCGTCAACTTTTTTAGCTCCTCATCGTTTCCCATAATTAACACTTTCCCCTAATTTATAAGACTTTCCCTCTCGTCCCTTGAAAAGTGTAAAAGAGGGATAACACTGTAGTATATTATCTCCATCTGTTTTTTTCATGTTATGAATTGGATACAGAGTATGGGGGTCAACATTTTTGAGTTGATCTTCATTTCCCTCAATATACACTTTCCCCTATTTTACACCATTTTTCCTGTGGTCCCTTGAAAAGTGTAAAAGAGGAGTAATACTGTATTTAATTTATGTGCTCCCATTTGTAATTCAACCTCTGAGGTTGCAAATAGCACCAAATCGTTTGCATACAAAAGTATTTGTATAGTTTAATTGCTGGAAATCGAAATATCATTTTATAAGTTTTTATTATTCTATTACAGTCTAACTAATAAAAATCACTTATACAGGCTTTCATCAGTTGTTTACTTCCTATTGTATTTTCATATGCTAATAAAATAAACCGAGATAGATATTTTCCAAAAATCAATTAAATATGGTCATTAGAAGTGGAGGTTTTCCTGAAATTCAAAATTAAAAATTGACTCTAGCAACCGCCAAGTTTTGTTCATCGCAGTGTATACCAATCAATTTGATTAACCCGTAACTTTCTTTTAACTTATTCAACTAAAAATAAAAACACATATGATAAATAAGTTTTGTCTGTATTCTTCTTACCTCATATAGTTGTTTCTTTAAGACATATGTTTCAAGGAAACAACTATGTGAGGTAAGAATCAAAACTTATTTATTGAGTAAAACCTCATAATGTTACTTCCTACAGTATTTTCAAATAAAAACACATATTTAATTTATTTAGGAGTAGCAGCAAATGCCAGACATTCGCTAGTAATATAGTGAATTGTAATAAAATAGCCAGTTACTGGTAATTATTTTTGTATTTTCAGATTCAAGACCCACTGATGACTGAAATAACTTTACTCCAGATTTCATTAGCAAGTGAGGTCTGGCAGTTATCAAAAAAAGTTGTAGTGCCTCAAGGTCAGTATTAATGGTGTTGAACTATTGAAGTACGAGGTACACTTTAAAATTTAAAATAAATTCTTTATCGCTTCACCACATATCCTATCTTTTATTAGACTGATTTTGAAATGTTGTTGGTATCATTTTCAGTAATTCCACGACCATTCTTCTGTCATCTAGAAGCATTGCTTTTTACTCAATCTGTTGGTGGACCGATGAACCTCCAAATCAAAACAACCTCGCGGGAATTTCAAAATTAATTTTTTTTAATGTGGATTTTTTCCAAACCATAAGTTTTTTAGGTTTTCCTAAATTATAATGGTGAAGTGATAAAGAATTTGTTTTAAATTTTAGTCCATGGTATGATAGACCTAGGAGGCCTTCAGCCCATCAGCTGTCTGCTGGCCTCACATCCACATGTGTTGATCACAGGTGGACTATCATCTAGCCAGTATAGGGGTGACATGTGGTCAGCATATCAGATTTTCCAGCCATTATAGCTGGTTTTCTCAACCTGGAGCCACTACTTATTGTAGCTACCAAAATTTGTCGTGATGCTGGGTGGGCATCTGTCCCATTGGAGTGTCTCTGGCCGCACATTCATAGATAAGTAAGTTTGTAGTAATGCTTTCCTCTCACCTGAAAGTTGTGGGCCCTCGACCTTATTGAAGTAGTCATCACTGATGTCCAAATATTTAATTTTAAATCAAAAGGTTATGCAGGAATTAACTTATAATTTTATTTTAGTAAATGGACTGTATGTTTATAATTTTAGTAAATGGATTGTATGTGTAATGAAACGCATGTTATTTATAAACTTTCACGTATATTTATTAAAACTTTAGTAAACAGTTATTCACTTTAATATTTATGTTTACATTTTAAATAATAGTAATATTTGTACTTTAACTTTTAGTTTTATCGAATTTAGAAGTTTAACACCAATGTGTGGCAGACTGTGTTCCACATGTGACTTACCTGCATGGTGACCTTACTCAAGTGACACTGTTACTGCGCCAGATTGTCAACGGTGTCCTGAGAGCAATTGCTCTATAGAGGGGTCAAGCAATGAATGAACTTTCTGCAACATTCTAAGTATAATGTTCAATATTTGGTCATATTTGCTATCATCTTTGCCAAAGCTATTACAGACCAATAATAACATATCTTCAATGAAGGACAAACCAATAAGAAATATTGTTCCAGAAATATATTCAATGTGGGCAACTTCATAAATAACAGGAGTTTGCATTAAATTATTAGAAAAGTGGCCACATGAACAGAGTAATTTAAGTTTTGTGTATTATTGTAGGAATACCATTTAATTTAGCTGCAAGTATGACAGACATGGTAACAAATCTACCTTTAGAAAAAAATAACTTCTGAGCCTACATGCATCTATGATGTTAACTGGAATGTCATTCGACAACTTTTTGCCATATTAAGTTTAATGGAAAAACCCAACTTGTAAATGCAATATAAATATATAGATTATGTAAGATAAGATATAAATCTTTATATATAAAAAATGAGTGTGGGTCTGTCTGTCTGTCCTTTATGGATTCAAAAACTACTTGACTGATTTGAATGGGGTTTTCACCAACATTTAGAAAATTTTTCTGGGGCAATTAATGTACAGTGCATTCAGTATAGCACTGGACAGCAGACACAGGGATTTCACTATACACTGCTGACGCACTTGTGGCGGATAATGGGCAGCGTAGGATCACGGTGATACAACCACACACATTTTCGTAACTATTTTACAAATTGTCGTACTTACCAACTTTATTGAAGCAGGTGCTGGAACTGTTCACCTTTGTTGTCCATACTTTTTTGACACCTCTTTATAAAATTTGTTGTACAGATTATGGACTGATGAACATGGTGTAATTTTTACACTCGGAAATTGTGTTTCAAAAAGTCTTCGTACTTGGCTGGCAGACTGAGTTAACAAATATTGATCATAAATACACGTTGTTCAGTAGAAAAATTATTAGCCATTATACAGTTTACACTTTACACTTATACACGCCTGTTTTATAAGATACAAATTTTAAAATTAAAATAACTTATACACACGCCACACAGTACACAAGGAAAAGTGTACCAGCACCTTATCCACTCGAAGCATACAACCTGACTGCGATTGTGAATGCGTGCGATGTGCTTGTATACGGCTGAGTCTGCACACATTTGAAGTCCCATGTCTGCACTGTAAGCCTTCGTCACCGCACAGCACAGTCTGCTGTCCAATGCTATACTGATCGCACTGTATATAACATGTGTGGTGATGTCGTCCAATTGCTTTTCAACAGACACACATAATTTCTTGATTGAGCTGTTTTCTCCTGTTCAGTCCCTTGCATGTCAGATGATGATCCTGGTTGAGTATTTGATCTTCTTCATTGCATATGTAACACTGAGTACTGTTCACGATTTCCATCTTGTGGTGATGATCAAGTAGATAATGGTTCTTCATCGTATATAACGTATGAACCCATGTAATATAGGGCCAGAGCTAAAAAAATCCATCGGTGCACTAAGAAGATCACTTTTTGAATGCTTAAATGGCTTATGCTGCCTAAACCATAACAAATATATCTAAATAATGTACACAGAATTGAATACCTCAAAAAACTATACAAAAAGTTCAGTCTACTTTTTTACAGATAACTCACAATAATCATTTTTGTCTTTCAGCTCATTGATGCCAAGAAGATAGGGATAAGTAGATTCCGGGGTAATGCCCGTTATTATCAGCATGGGGTATCTAAAAATAATTATGATATAAATTTATAATTATTTTTTTCTTTTTACATATTCAACTAAATATAAAAACACATTTAATTTATTTAGGCATAGCAGTGCACACCGGGTATTAGCTAGTAAAATATGAAAAGAAAGATGATAAGAATCGTCCATCCATACTGACCGAAATTCCATGAGAAAATTTCTTCCACATTGGGATTTGAACAGTGCAAAAACCACAGCTCTGCACTAAGGTACAATGCCTTAAACCACTTGGCTACGATGTGGTTATGTAACCATAATTTCTTCCAGGTCCACTGTGTTAAAAGAGGTGATAGCAATGATACCATTCCTACTTCCTGATAAGTAGCCCAGGTTCATAACCCAGCAGAGTTGGAAAATTTAACTGAAAAATTTTCAATCTCAGGGCCAGGAGAACTGGTGATGTGTAATATTTAATGACTAGATTGCACACCAGATGTCTGCGTTAAATTGCAAACCTCTCTGCAGTACATATGTTGAGAAGGCAGTGGTGCTTTTGATAATGATTTGTCCTTCAGATTGGGAAATTAAGCTCCCCTTGGTGCTTTTTGGTAGGAGTAGGCTACGTGCTGGCACCGAGTTTCATCTCCTGCCAATCACAATCTATGAAACTTAACTGTGGGCATTTTCCCTCTGATTTTCCTACAAGAAGTTTACATCTCCTCTTTCATTCCCCATTCATGCATCATGTCCTGCCCATCACAGTCTATTAGACTTAACTGTTTTATTATCCAACTTTTTTTTATCAATTATGAGGAGAGGTATGAAACATTTTAATTTATTTTGTTTTTATTATATCCGGTTTCCGTTAAAGATCATGTAGCTTACTGTTATGTAGCCTCTCTGTTCATCTCTCTTTGGTCCAAACATTTTCCTAATACTTATACGTTCCACAATTTCTTCTTTTTATTAATTCATGAAAAGTTCCCACGCCCTAGCCATAGTTAAAGCAAAATGCCTTGGTGCAGAACTACAGGACTTGCACTGGTTCGAGTTTCCATGAGGGAAGAAATTTTCTCATGGAATTTCTGCCAGTATGGGTCCAGTGCCCACCCAGCATTGTGAGGTTTTGAGTAGCTATAATAAGAAGTGGGTCCAGTTGACAAAACCTCTTATAATGGCTGGGAGACCTGACATGCTGACCACATGTCACACCAACACTGGTTGGATAATGGTCTATCTCTGTAATTACACATGTAAATGTGAGGCCAGCAGCCTCTCGTGCCATGGAGTTTGTTTAATTCATGAATATTCAGTGTTTTAATTGCACACTCTGCTAGATGACAGAACTGGAAATTAAACATATATCATTTATTTGTTACAGATGTGAAACTGGAAGCGCAGGAACTGGTTCATCTAATGGCTCAAGCAAATAGAAATGAGAAACAAGGTTAGCTCGATTTTATTTAACCTCTTTTTTTTTATAATAATAATTATAGCTTAAGTAAGTTATGTAGTAGGAAATAACACTAAATAACACTATGAGGTTTATTTTTTGTTAATTGAGTTTTTTTTAAACATACATAATTATTAAATTAAACCTCATAATGTTACTTCCTAATGATTTTAAAATTATATTTTTGTTAACTTTTATAAGATTCATGATGTGTTCCGTTGAGGTTTATTCAAAATTAATATAAAATTATAGAATATTCACCTGAAAGGTCCGTCTCCTCAACTTAATTATCATTTAACTGTAGCGCTTTCGGGACTTGTCCCATCATCGGCAGGATTCAAAACTGGTGTTTCACTGAAGATCTGGTAGAGGGGGTTGCATGTATTTGGTTCGTTTTCGTTTATCAGGCTGTCGTTGTGAGCTGCTTTCATGATTTCCATCTCTTCGAGTACGTTTATCTTCGCTGGATTTTTTTTCTCTGTGCATTACTGTTAGGGTGTTTTCAATATTTAACATGCGATGTCCTTCATGGATAACGTGTTTTGCATAGCTTGATTTACCTTCTGCGTGAATGAAGTCTCGAAAATGTTCTTTGAATCTGATGTTAAAACTCCTGTTTGTCCTTCCTATATAAAATTTGTTGCACAGCCTGATAAACGAAAACGAACCAAATACATGCAACCCCCTCTACCAGATCTTCAGTGAAACACCAGTTTTGAATCCTGCCGATGATGGGACAAGTCCCGAAAGCGCTACAGTTAAATGATAATTAAGTTGAGGAGACGGACCTTTCAGGTGAATATTCTATAATTTTATATTAATTTTGAATAAACCTCAACGGAACACATCATGAATCTTATAAAAGTTAACAAAAATATAATTTTAAAATCATTAGGAAGTAACATTATGAGGTTTAATTTAATAATTATGTATGTTTAAAAAAAACTCAATTAACAAAAAATAAACCTCATAGTGTTATTTAGTGTTATTTCCTACTACATAACTTACTTCTGCAACAAATTTTATATAGGAAGGACAAACAGGAGTTTTAACATCAGATTCAAAGAACATTTTCGAGACTTCATTCACGCAGAAGGTAAATCAAGCTATGCAAAACACGTTATCCATGAAGGACATCGCATGTTAAATATTGAAAACACCCTAACAGTAATGCACAGAGAAAATAATCCAGCGAAGATAAACGTACTCGAAGAGATGGAAATCATGAAAGCAGCTCACAACGACAGCCTGATAAACGAAAACGAACCAAATACATGCAACCCCCTCTACCAGATCTTCAGTGAAACACCAGTTTTGAATCCTGCCGATGATGGGACAAGTCCCGAAAGCGCTACAGTTAAATGATAATTAAGTTGAGGAGACGGACCTTTCAGGTGAATATTCTATAATTTTATATATTTTTGTTGTTTGACTAGTTAAGAAATCATAGATATGTTGATGATGTTATTGCTATAGTTAAAGAAAATCACATAGAAGATGCTTTAAAACTCTTAAATTTGCAGAAGAAAACAATAAAATTCACACTTGAAATAGAGGTGAACAAACATTTACCATTTTTAGATCTAAAATTACACAGCAATGAAGAAAAAATGGAAATAGAATTCAGCATTTATAGGAAAGAAACACACACAGATAACTACATCAAATCAATAGGTTTCAAGCATAATTCACACAAAATCCAGAAATAGTGCTGCAGATGGAGTGAGCTGTCTTCCAAGGATTTGGCAATGTATAGTTGACTTGGCAGGAGACTATAAATGAAGTTCGTAATGTCAAAAATAATCTAAATAAATGCTTTGTGATGTTACAGCAGTATTGCCATTACTTATCAAATGCCCTAGTAATTTATTTACCACTGCCTTAGTAACTGTGAAATCAATGTATTGTAATGTAATGAAACTTCTATTCAAGGAAGGAAAAATTACTTTTTAAATTGATCAGAATTCCACACATTGAGGGTGTGCAGTAATCCCACCTCCTCGTGTTGCACCGGGATAACACAAAGAGGATTACAACATGTGAGCTTCCCAACAAGAAGAAACTCCAAGATGACCTTTCATCAATAAGGAACACCTTCTCAGCTGCAGAAAACTAGATGAAAATAAAAGGAAAATGAAAATTTATTGGGAAGCTAGGGAAAAAATGACTTGGGTCAACAATCCAGGAAGCCCCTAGCAACATAATTCTATTACTTATTGAAAGCTACAAGTGGAATAGGCCTCAGGCCCTTTGTATCTTGTATATGATTGATGAATATTGTTTTCAATGGTGAAATTAAATGATTTTTACCTCCCCTCATATAAATTTTCTAAGTTGATTGCGATTTCGAGACTATAACTGTCTCATCCTCAGAACTTTGTTGGCGACTGGTGTTATGTCGATCGGAAGAAACTCTTCTTCTTCCCTCTGTTGGTGGACCGATGAACCTCTGGATCAGGTCAAAATTTGCAAATTAATCACTATGAGGTTTAATTTATGGTGAAATTAAATGTTTCTTACCTCTCCTCATATAAATTTTCTAAATTGATCGCGATTTCGAGACTATAACTGTCTCATCCTCAGAACTTTGTTGGCGACTGGTGTTATGTCGATTGGAAGAAACTCTTCTTCTTCCCTCTGTTGGTGGACCGATGAACCTCTGGATCAGGTCAAAATTTGCAAATTAATCACTATGAGGTTTAATTTATGGTGAAATTAAATGTTTTTTACCTCTCCTCATATAAATTTTCTAAGTTGATTGCGATTTCGAGACTATAACTGTCTCATCCTCAGAACTTTGTTGGCGACTGGTGTTATGTCGATTGGAAAAACTCTTCTTCTTCCCTCTGTTGGTGGACCGATGAACCTCTGGATCAAGTCAAATTTGCAAATAATCACTATGAGGTTTAATTTATGGTGAAATTAAATGTTTCTTACCTCTCCTCATATAAATTTTCTAAGTTGATCGCGATTTCGAGATGCAGCATTGAGAATGTCACAAAAGATGTGAAGAAACCCAGGGTCTGCTATGAATTATGAAGTATGAGGTGAGTGAAATAATAAAAAATAAACAATATTAAAAAACCTCATAGTGTTATTTCCTATCTACATAACTTAATTGTTTTTGATGTTTTTATTATTAATTTCATACATCTCAATGATGGATAATTCATATTTGATAATCAATTGAGTTGGTGTTTACTTGATGAAAATTCATATTCATTAATTAAATAAAAATAAAACTTATTTTTATTTTTATTTAATTAATAAATCATATTTGAAGAGAAAAAAAAAATAGAATATTGTTTTGTTTCAGGTGCTGCTAAGAAAGGAATCTTCTCGGATGTAGTGTTGAGTGAAAGTGAAAAACCAACTGGTCCTATAATTGAAAGCCCTTACATAGATTTTTTCAATCAACATTCTTCTACAAGAAATAGAACAAGTGAAGTTAGTGAAGTACCTGTGCTGCACTCTGACAACGAGTTAGAAGTTAATGTTAAACAAATGGCAGCGTCTCTCAGATTCAATGCAACCCTTATTCTTAGGTGGAAAGTAAGTATTTTCAACATACATAAGAATAAATTATATTCACAAATAAATGTTGTACACAGTATTGACACCCGAATGAGCAAGTGCTAGTGCTCGGGTGCAGTTCAGTTACAGAAATAATACATATAGAATAATAATTGATTTGGTGTTTACTTCATAGAAAATCCATTAAATAAAACATCAAAGTTTTATATGATTTTCTTAAATATTTATTTTATTTAACATTTGTAACAGCTGTTTCAATACACTGTAACTTCATCAGACAGATGTCATAAATACAAATAAATATTCTATTTATGTGTGTACTCAACTATGTAAACAAATGTAACTAAGCAATACAATACAAACAAAATGAGTATACACATAAATAGAAAATTAATTTTATTTATGACATTCCTCTGAAGAAGATACAGTGTATTGACACAGCTATTACAAATGTTAAATAAAATACATATTTATTAAAAAGACATAAAACTTTGATAGTTTTATTAGTTAAATACATATAGAATATTTGAATAGAAAAATATATGCTCAGACTGGGGTTTCAACCCAGGACCTATGGCATTTCCATGCCAATGCTCTACCGACTAAACTACCTGAGCATTCCAACCTAAATGCAAATTTTTCTTTTGTACATTGCTAATTCCCAAGTGCCGAATGCTAGAACTGTTGCTTGATCATGCAAGTAGCAGCTTCTTTTTTTATCTTTAATGGTGTAGCCCATTGTTGAGCCATAGCCTTTCCTTTATGAGGAGTTACTAGACCAAGTTAATTTTTAGTTACGTTATTTGCTCGTAGATGTCATGGATGGCATCTAACAGGCAACTAAGATATTACTAGGATGTTGATGTCTGTAAATTTTGCTTAGAGGCCTCTTTATTCAGGCTTAAGGATCTTTCACGAGTCTGAAAATCTTCAGACTCAGGACCCAAGGCTTAAATTCCCTCCCAGAGGACTTGCTCATTGGATTTTTCCATCGTAAAAAATCCAACGACCACGGCTGTGTTTGAACCCTCAGAACCAGAGGCAAGTAGCATAACCACTAGTCCACTACAGCCGATGGCATCTTTTTTAAGAAGACTTTTTATTGGATATTTGAACACTACTTTATAAAGCCAGTACAGTTTCTTTCAATGTTTTTATTATTAATTTAAAACTTCTCACTGAAGGACAAGTTATATTTGAAGAGAAAAATATACATATAGAATATATACATTACAAAGTACAATACAATTACAATATACAATACAAAGTATTGGTGAAAAGGAGAGGGAAAACAAAATATATAAATTTAGGAATCAGTTTCAAGACATAAATAAATTCTGGCACATGAAAAGTTAAAAAAGTAATATAAGAGGAAATAAAATAGACAATAATATATATAATAGATTAATACCAGATTACAGAAGGTAATTAAAGACTTTAGGAAATAATATAAAACAAAAATTTAGGAGAAAATTTCAAAATATAAAATGCACAAAGAATTAATAAAATTAAAATGAGTCATACATCATCTCACCTCATACACTCTGTGTTCTTCACAGCACAGGAACACGGTTTCAGGAACAGTTGTTGCTATCTTCAGCCATCTTACAATTGTAAAATTTACATCATCTTCTAAACTGCCATCTAGTATTGATTTTTTATGAACCTTGTGATCAAATCTTACTTGCCAGGAGCCTCAAAATTCACAGATCTAAATTTGATTTCAAGGTTCATCAAATCAATACTAGATGGCAGTTTAGAAAATGAAAGTAAAGACATAAATTCAACAGTCATAAAGATGGCTGAAGATAGGAACAACTGTTCCTGAAACCGCAGTCCTGTCCTGTGAAGAACACGGAGTGTATGAGGTGAGATGATGTACAACTCATTTTAATTTTATTATTAAAAGCCACATAATGTTAATTCCCTTCATAAGTTTTGTGAAACCGAAATAATTAATGCAAATAATAGATTAATACCAAACTGCTTTGTGAGTTCCAGTTCCATCCACTGAAATTTTCATGTTCCATAGCTAGGTAGGGAGTAATTATAATATTTTTTTTATTTCGGAAATTATCCACAATACAATGGTGTCCATCACCTTCAAGAAATTCGCCTCTTTCAGTTTTAGGTGTCCTCAACATCCTCATCTGTAAGTCCAGCAGTACATTCATACTTCTTCTCAGACCATCCATCTAACCTTCTTTAGATCTTTCCTTTCTTATTTTTCCCAGTCCTGTGACATAGCTGAGTGATTAAGGTAAGATGCCTTGGTGCAGAGCTACGGGACTTGCACTGGTTTAAGTCTTCATGGAGAAAGAAATTTTCTCGTGGAATTTCGGCCGGTGTGGGATCAGTGCCCACCCAACATAGTGAGATAGCTACAATAAGTAGCAGCTCCAGGTTGAGAAACCCAGCTATAATGACTGAGGATCTGACATGCTGACCACATGTCACTCCTATACTGGCTGGTTGATCGTTTACTTCTGTGATTAAAACATGTGGATGTGAAGCCTGCAGCCAGCTGGTAGGCCAATGCTCTTCTAGGCCTGTCACACTGCAGAGTTTTTCTGATTTTCCCATCTATTTTCCACTCGAAGATCTTCTTAAGGATTCTATCAGATATCATCTTGAGATGTCCATGCCAGCTTATGATAGCATACCAAGAAAATTGCTATGGAAAACATTACAAAGCGTTCAGATAAGTGAAAAGGTAAAAACATGTTACAATCAATATATTCTCAAAACAGATGTCAAGTAAATATGGGTACATATTTATCCAAACAATTTATTACCTCTAAAGTGCTCCTTATTGCCAGCACTTTTTAAAATTTATTTAGATGCAAGTTTAAGACTTTGGTCTAGGAAATGTCAGGTCATGGGAATTTACATAATATAATCATATAATAACTAATATAGCCAAACAGTTTGATTTGAAAATTTCTTCCCAAAAAACGAAATCTACGGGTATGTGTGGAAAACACAAAGATCTAAAATAGAATTAGATTGAAAAATCATAGAACAAGTTTCTGAATTTAATTACCTTAATCACCTAACATCTGATATAAGAAAAGACACAGAGATAAAGTTACAGAAATGCAATGCAATGAATAGAGTCATAAAAAAATTCAGTAAAAAATGTCAATGACAATCAAATTGAGATTGCACAATATAACTGAAAAATCAGGACTGAAATGTAGCAGCGAAAATTGAATAATGAATTCTAAAATCAAATCAAAATATTAAAAATGGTGAAATTGAATTGAAAAATCAGCAATTCCAATTCATAGTTTGCTAGAGAATCACAAAATTGGAAGAGAAATTAAACTTTTAAAACATTTAGAGAAGCCTTTGGAATTAACAATTGGGAAAAGATATACATTCAGAAGAATTAATATAGAACCATGAATTTTGAAATCCCGACGGACAAAATTTAATCTCCAAGTTCATAAAATCAACACCAGATGATAGTTCAGAAGATAGTGTTAACAGCAAAATTTCAACAGTTGGAATTTGACTGAAGATGAAGGTGAAATGACCTCTGAAACCGGTATTGTAAAATGCGGAATTTTATGAGTTGAAATATAAAAAATTTTCTACAACTCATTGTAAATTGAAAAATACCTCATAGTGTTACTTCCCACTTTAATTTTGATGAAAAACAATAAGAATTGTCCACACACACACACACGCACTGATAATTGGAGGGCTTAGGGCAGCAACATGATAAGCTACATTCTGTTAAGAAATGTCATTTATTAAATGATATCTAATAAATGTATTGAAATATCCATAAAATCATTTGTAAGTGTGCCAGTGATGAGTTAAAACTTGGACACACACACAATGTATTAACAACAATACTGCCCAATTAGTATTTACTATTTTTTGAAACACTAAAATCCTTATATCTTAGAAAGAATAATATGTGGCTTATCATGCTATTACCCTAAGCCCTTCAATTATATTAAAGCTTTAGGATTTAACTACATTACACACCAATAGGCAGTCTTCAGTAGTTTAACACACAGACTAATAAGCATTCCCATGAACAGAAAATTTTATACAAGAGAAAGAACAAATCCCAGTTTAGCCATAAAATTTGTATCTTCTTCTTTTTTTTTTTTAGATCCACGACCTGTTCCATCCAGAATTAAGAATCCCTCCATCTCTCTTTAGGTCTTCTAGGTGTCCTTCTCCCATCTTCTGGTAACTTTTATCTTGCTATGCATATAGTTCTATGTGGTGACATGCGAGATATGTGTTGATTCCATTCAAATCTTTTTTCCATCCATTCACCTATTGCCTGAATATTCAGCTACCTTCTTACTTCTTCATTTCTAATTTGATCTTTCCTTGATTTATGTACAATTTTCCTCAGAATATTAATTTCATTTGTTTCTAAAGTTTGTTTTGTTTTAACATCATCTGCTCTTGTTTTGTAAGCATAGGTCAATATTGGCTGTGTGAAATTAAATGAAAAGAAATTAACATTTTTCTCTTCAAATATAATTCTGGATGCTATTTAAACAGTGCCCCATATGTGTAACAAAGTAAAAAAAAAAAAAGAAGCTATAATGTTCAGGGTAAAACTGTACGTCTGGCAACCCTAGCTATATACAATTTAGATGATTTTACAAATTCCAAATTTGATTATTTTTTTATATATATTAGATCTAATATTTTTATTATTTTCCTTCTCTATTGTCAAGTATATTATATCATTTTTGGGAGACCCTATTTGTGTAAGTTTGTTAAAATAAAAGAAAACATAGATTTAGAATTGTATTTAAAAAAAGGAGAAATTAATGAATTTTGAAATTCTCGGGCAAAGTGATTTGATATGGAGATTCATCAGTCTACCAACAGAGGGAGCAGGAGGTGGTTTTTCAAGATAACATAACAACGGTCATAAAAGTACTGAGGATGAAACCTAATTAGGTCCCAAAACAGGTCTAAAAAGAAGTATATGAGGTGAGGTGATACAATTTTTCTTAAATAAATGTATTAAATGTAATTTATTTCTAGGCTTTTGTAACAGATAGCGGTGGAAAGAGGCGCTCAGTTCTAGGCCAACATCATGTAGAAATAGAAAAAGTAGAAACTGCAGTAACATGGCCTCCAGAACCTCTGAAGCCAATGCAGCAGCCAGAATTAATGGGTCCTCTCAGAATATTCAACATTGATGATATCCTGTCTCAAAGCTCTTTATCTTTAGAAAAATATGCACCTCTCGATGTGCTGCAGAAATTAGTCATCTATAATATTCACCATCCTCGACAGTTCACTCACAGCTTCAAAATTTCCAGGTGAGTTTGTACGTACATAAAATTTGAGGAAATAATGCACAACCATGATTAAAAAAAACACCAAAAAACTGACAAATTACTGTTGTGAATTGTAATTAACAACCTGAGGTAAGTGTATGTGTATGTATATATATGGTATGATAAGAAAAATAAATGCCTGGACGGGATTCGAACCCAGATCTTTGAGTCTGTACCTCAGTGTGATATCCATTAATGTGTGTAATGGATATCACACTGAGGTACAGACTCAGAGATCCGGGTTCGAATCCCGTCCAGGCATTTATTTTTCTTATCATACCATATTAAGCTTGCATTGCTCAATGTTAAACATTTAATTATAACATATATATATATATATATATACACATACAGGGTGTAACTAAATTCCTATTACAGGCTTTGCGGATGTCTAATGGAGAACTGAGATGATTATATTTAGCATAATGTTGCCTATTGTTGGTTTGAATATATCTTCTTGCCCCACTTTTGCATTAAAATCTCCTAAGACAATTTTCATATGATATCATGAAAGGCTATCAATATGCATTCTAATTCTTCATAGAACTCATTGTTGATCTTGTCATCTTTATCTTCTGTGGGAGCATGTACTACGATTATAAAATCATGACGTTTACCCTTTAGAATTATGTATGTAATATCTTGGATAGTTGACAAGATCCTACTTCGGACTAAAAAAACCCGTTCCAAATGCAGGTCTTTCTGCACCCTCATAGTATAATGCAAAGCTTCCTGATACCTGACTACCTTATCCTGGTCATCTAACTTCCTGTAAAGCAACTATATCCAAGGGTGATTTATCTAATTCCCACATTAATACCTCTAGTGCCCCGCTATTGTATAAAGTCCTAACATTCCGTGTTCCTTGGAACATGTTCCTGTGTTTGAGCCTTTCAAATATTTTCTCGAAACTCATTCATAAATTTAAAAAGAACTCATAGTTTTAATTCCCACTTTAACTTTGATTAAATTATGAGGTTCTACTTAATAAATAAGTTGGGTCTGCTGTCATCTAATAAAAACCAACAAAAATGAAAAGATTGATAAAGCAAAAAAATCAGGAATATACCAGATGAATGTGCAGATTTTGATAAGATATACATAGGCAAAACAAAGAGGAATTTAACCATTAGAACTAAAGAATGCATAAGAAATATAAAAGAAGGAGAAGTAGAAAATTCTGTAGTAACTGTTCATGTTTGGTCAGATAAACATAAAATACATGTCAACACAAAATAATGAAAACAGCTAGAAAACACAAGTAAACTCACCATTTGGAAAAAATCTACATACAGAAGAACAAGGAGAGAATTAAAAATTTTGAAATTTCTGTGTCACATTCAGTACCAGGCACTGAGCAGGGCATTTAAAACCCACAGGCCAGCCATTTAAATACCCCAGCTACCCTTTTCGTGACACTTCAGAAAATGGACCATTATTCACAAACTATTAGTCCTAGAAAATTCAAATTTTGTACATACCTAAAGGAGATATCCTAGTAGGATTAGATGGTGAAATAACTTGGGTGATTGACATCACATGGTATCGATGTATCAGTTTCAGGAAGTGAATCTTCTAATTCAGGAATCAGTTCATCACCTGAATCATCATTATACAAAATATTCACTAATTCTTCTTCAGTGAGATATTTTTCTTTTGCCATGGTTTCACTCATGCACAAACAACAGTGCGATAACAAGAAACATATACGACTGCATTGGAGCCTGGAGTCAAGTTTGGGTGAACAAATTCCATGTGTTGTTTGTTTTAAAAATAAAAGGGGATTCACCAATGTTAAACGTGTCAAACAGGAATAGAAAATGTACATTTACATGCCATCTATGATCTCCAAGACATACTAAGCCAACACAATATTTAGGCGCCGAATATAAATGCGGTTTGTTTGCGCCCACTCTAAAACGAGTTAACTGACCGACGGCCGCATACATGATAGTCTCTTTAAATGCCTTAACTGGTTTACGGTACTGAATGTGTTATTAAGCAAGTTCTTTGGACCACAAAGGAGGGAGCAGGAGTTGAGATCCAGGACTGACAACTTAAAAATCATTAGTCTGTACCAACTGAAGATGTACCAACCATAGTAATAGCTTTAGCTTATATTAATTTAATAAATAATGCTATAGCTGTGTGGAGTCCCATTATGTCGTTTTAATGTAGAAGCCATTCATTGTGTATTTGTGAATGATGATTCATTGCATTAATTGTGGGACCAGGAGAGTAAGATAAAGGGCTTGGATGGGAAGGAAGCTTTAATTAGCTCAGTGGTCAGAGCATCAGCACGTAAGCCAAAGGTTTGAGGTTCGATTCCCAGTTCAAGCAAAATGTTTTCTCTTTACCATTGATAAAAAAAATGTTTCTCTTACTATTGATAACAATGAAGCAAAGATGCTTTGAAACATGTCTTACAAGAAACAACAAAATATGAGGTAAGATGACGGCAGACCCAGCTTATATTAATAGGAACTCATGTCCGGAAATATACTGTTTTCATGCTATAAGCATGCAAAATACCAGAACACATGTTCAACTCTCCCACATTTTCGGCGCCAAAGAACCTGCATATTCTCTCAATTAATATCAACACCAGATGGCAACGTTATAGAGGGAGATTCCAACGAATATCCGGTAGTCATAATGGCGGTTGAAAATGAATGACAAGATCATTTGAAAACTATAGTTACCGTGTTTGAAAAACATGAAATACGAGGTAAGATGTTAAAATGACTCATTAATTTATTAATTAAGAACCTCATAATGTGTTTCCCAATTTTAACTTTGATTAACTTTGAATATTCTCTCAAGTTGACCCTGCTAGACTACTACCTGTGGGGTCCAATGAAATCCTTGATTTACGAGACCCCTGTGGCATCCGAGGAAGACCTACTGGCACCAGTTATGGCTTTGGTTAATGTTGCAGGACCAATGATTGATGATCATGTGTACCAGAGAATGGTACGTAGGTACAGTATCTATATTGACGCCAGTAGTTGTCACATCGAGCCCTTCTTGTATGTGGACCCAGGTGACAAGCAGCAGATGTTAGAGAGCAACATGTGTTGTGGTATTTTGCATGTAGCAGAAAAAGGTTCATTTCTGGACATGAACCCATCTTGGTTCCCACTACACATCCTCAAAATCTGTAATGGGAATTTAGTTACACCCTATGTATATGTCATGAAAAGAAAAATTAATGCCTGAACCTGGATTTCAACCTAGGACCTCTAACTCTATAATTATGTTAGTGCATTACCGACTATGCTATCCAGGCATCCCAGTGAAACATTAAATTTCTAAAATATATATATATATCCATCCATAGTAATTCTGCCCGAGGGCAGGTCTTTCACTGCAATCATAGCATTTTCATGCTATGCTTTGCAGCTTTACTAGGGAATTTTAGGTGTGGTAGCTTCCTGTTGATTTCCACACCGGTGAAGGATGATGATGATAATGATAAGGATAATGATAATGGCCGAATGGTTTTTGGGGACCATTGGGCCCTAAGCATCCTGACATTTGTCTTACAGGTGAGGAAAAACCCCGAAAAAAACTCACCCAGGAGCCTGTCCCAACCAGGAATCGAACCTGGGTCCACTGCATGACAAGGCAGCACGCTACCCCGAGACCACAGCGGTGGACATATATATATATATATACAGGGTGTCTTTAACCTTTTAGGTCAAAATTGGATATATGATGTGTGTGTTTCTAATGCCACCCACTGCACTTTACATGCTTTGAGTTCTGCCTTGGGTGGATAAAATGCTGTTAATGTGGTATATCTTCAATATACACACCACTTAGGCAGACCACTTTGGATGGTATACAGGGTGATTCTGTAAGAGTATGCAAAAATAACAGGACATGGGATATGCTCCACTGAACAATTTGAGATGGCTCCAATCTACCAAATGATGGTGGCACTGGTGCTGGAGCAGTATGCCCACTTTTTTTCCTTTTATCGTAAACTAAACACAAATTCAACAAACTTTGATGGCAAAATTCTAGCAATTTTCTTAAGTTTACAAAATCTTTTATATCACATCCAAAAATTTACAAAAGTTGTAATTTATGTGACTCCAAAGCAGCCATTCTTGCTATAACACGAGACACAACACCCAAAAGCATCAAAATTATTGAATGTCACAAAATGATAAAACAGTTATCCTGTCTACATAAAAAAAGTTGTATTTCAATGGATTCCGGCCCATTGTGGAGTGACAGGCAATGAAATAGCTGATTTTCTGGCCAAGAACGGTAGCAAAATTGTTTCAAACCCAACTTCTACTCCAGTTTCCTTTCACTCTATCAAAATATCAAAAGAATTATCTCAAATAAATATATCAATAAACTTAGAGAAGAATACATCACCAAAACATCTGGAAAGGAATGGGAAAATCTACAAGGTTATGACATTACTACATTACAAAGAAAATCTACAGTAGCAATATTCAGACTGCTAACGGGACATGACTGCCTGAATAAACACCTACACAGACTTGGCATAACAGATTCACCTAAATGCCCTTTTTGCAATTTAAATGAAGATATGGAAAGAAACCATCTCCTCCGTTGTCAGCTTTTGTAGAAGAGACCAGCCTTTCTGCTAAATATTGGAGTGCAAGAGAATGAATGATTTCATTATCAAGGGCTCGACATTAGATACCAACCAACCAACAATTTGAGATAGGGAACCTAGGGTCCAAGAAGCCAGCTTAAAGAGATATGGGAATAAACTTGTCTTTCACATTACTGTGTAGTCTTTTTTTATTTACATTATTTATCAGTTAACTGCAAGTACCATCATTGACACAATTAATGTACCGTATTGTATCTTACAACAATTGTTCAAACTGATGGCCACCAATCTCAGTGCAAGGATGACAACTGTGTATTGATTTTGCCGCATCCTGACAAATATCCCTGGCATGTTTCCAATTACATCACAAGTTTGCTACAATCCTATGAAACCTTTGCTTCTATCTATGCAAATGGCAGCTTCTTAGTTAAGAAGACATTTATTGGGAATTTAAACATTACTTTATAAAGCCAGCAGGGCTTCTATTGATATTTTTATTATTAATTTCACCCCTCTCACTGAAGGATAAATTATATTTGAAGAGAAAAATTTTCGCCCAGACCAAGACTCAAACCTGGGACATTGGCTTTCCGGGCCAATGCTCTACCAACTGAGCTACCAAGGCAAGTGGGATCTAGACGCAATTTTTTTTCTCTTACATACATTGTAATTCCCTTGCGCCAAATGCTATGAAACCTTTGCTTCTATCTTTGCAAATGGCGGCTTCTTAGTTAAGAAGACATTTAATGGGAATTTGATATGCCGTGTATACTATCTTCAGATTTTACAGACTGTTGAATTTAATGTTGTTGGCCCTCGATATCGACTCCCACTCCACCTTTTGGCTGACTGAAGAACTTCTAAATCAAATTTTTTCTCCAGGAATTTCAAAATTCATAATCCTGGTTTTGTTCTTCTGGATGTAGATTTTCTCCCAAACAGTTAGTTATTTGTATTATCCAACTGTTTTAATAATTTTGTATTTACATCGATTTTATGCTTTTCTAACCAAATGTAAGCAGCCACTGCAGATTTTTCTACTTATTTTTGAAAGAATCTAAACCATTAGAATGAAATACTACATTTGAAATGTAGAAATGGAGAAGTAGAAAAATCTATTGTAGATGCTCACATTTGGTCGGAAATACATATAATTGATATAACAGTCAGTTTAATGAAACAAATAGAAAAACCAAAAGAGGTCACAGTTTAGGAAAAAATCCACATTCAAGAAAACAAGAAAAAAATACTTATAAATTTTGAAATTCCTGGGGAATTTGATTTAATTCGGAGGTTATCGGTCACACATGTGAGAAGCATTTCTCCTGAATAACATAACATCAATTGAGATATTACTGAAGATGAAACCACCTAGGTTTTGAAACCGGTAATTAGAAGACTGGATATGAGGTGAGGTATAAAGAATTTTAATTTAAATCATAAATTAAACCTCATAGTGATTTTTTCTATAAAAGTTTAACATAAAATTCAATAGTAGGGACAAGCTGATAATGGTGTGCATGGGATATCAATGTACAAATAGAACACAACAATTTATGAGGTAAATGACTCTGGATTCACTATATTTATTACTGATATGTATTTATTATTTGAGTAATGATTATAAACTTTATTTTCAGACTTTGCATCGTGCCTGTCAAGGTTACTCTTCAAAACTGCTCAAACAGCCCTCTTGTCGTCAAAGTAAATACATTAGGAAACAGTGGGTACGTACTAGACACCGTTTATGGTCTACAAAACACAAATTCCATCTTCTTCAACTAAGTTTTTATAAGCTTTGTAAATATTTTAGACTGTTGTCTATCTTCGCCATTAAATTAAACAAATTATAATAAAGAACTGAAATACATAAAAACTCTGGCACAAAAAAATGGATACAGCATGAAACAATTAACAAATTTCCTGTTCTTATTACATCTGGTTTCCTATAAAGGTCATGTGGCTCACTTATGAAGTCTTCTCAATTCACGTTTATATTATTAATTTAACACTTCTCACTGAAGGATAAATTATATTTGAAGAGAAAAATGTTTGCCTAGACCAAGACTCGAACCCAGGACCCTTGGCTTTCCGGGCCAAGTGCTCTACCAACTGAGCTACCGAGGCGAATTTCGATCTAGATGCCAATTTTTCTATACGTTGCAATTCCCTCGCGCCAAATGCCTGTAACCTTTGCTTCTATCCATATTTGGTTCGTCTTCCGGGCTTATAGGCCGTGGTCTGGTTGTCTTCTTACTCGACGTTTCGTCTACTGCTGCGGTAGACCTCATCAGGAGATACTGCGTGCTCTCTGTGTACTCCTCAACAGGCACGGCCTATAAGCCCGGAAGACGAACCAAATATGGATCAAGACGCCGGCCGTGAAAGCCTACAATTATATACTTTGCTTCTATCTTTGCAAATGGCGGCTTCTTAGTTAAGAAGACATTTATTGGGAATTTAACACTACTTTATAAAGCCAGTAGGGCTTCAATTGACATTTATATTATTAATTTAACACTTTTCACTGAAGGATAAATTATATTTGAAGAGAAAAGTTTTTGCCAATTCCCAGATTAAATTTGTTAATCGGTGCCAATGTAGTATTGAATTTGTTAAATACTTTTTGAAATGTTCTGTATGTTTCAGGATGATAAGTAATTTTCTTGAATTGTTTCCATTCTTTTGAATCTCGTAAGGTGGTGTATTCTTTAAGTCTTTTTTTTTTGTTGTTTGAATTTCTTTAACTTATTTATCTTCTTACCAAACCATTTAAAGTAGCTATGTTTAAAATGTGATTGTATTCTTTCTTAAAATTTTCTTCACTAAATGGAATGTTTGTTAATCTGTACATTAAACTGTTGAATATTGCGTGTCATAATCATCATCCATGCAAGTATTAGGCTATGTGGCCTATTACAGTCTCAAAGAGGAGTTTTCTATCCGGTGCTTTTTTTGGACATCCCAGCAACCCATTGGGCGAAAAAATTTACATTTATTTTCAAATCTCAAACCAATATTGCATGTTTATGTGCAATATAATTAAAACCTGAAGATTTAATGTATTTTTTTTTAATATATCAAGGAAGTAACACTATGAGGTTTATTTTAGATAATATGAGTTAGATATGTACTTCTCACCTCATATTTGTAGCTTTTTTCAAGACTGAGTTTTGATGCCTTAGGCATCATTGTCAATATTTCTTACCCAATGATGCCTAAGGCATTGAAACTCAGAGAATTAAAAAAAGTTACAAATATGAGGTGAGTAGTACATATTGAACTCATATTATCTATTTAATATAATTATCTGTATGGGTATCTTTCCTGTGTGTATTGAATTCAATTTTTTTTGTTGCTGTTCATTCCTAATTAGATTCAGGTCGAAAAACGGGATTTGATTATTATTTATCATGTTTTTATTATTAATTTAACATTTCTCAATGAAAGATAAATTAAATTTGAAGAGAAACATTTTTTTGTCCAATTCAATAGTAAATTCCACAGTTTCATCTTGAAGGTTAAATAATTTCAATGCATCTTCATATATATATATATATATATATATATATATATATATATATATATATATATATACATATATGGAATTTATTACAACCTTTGTATGCCGAAACCTACCTTGAAATTTTTCCCAGAGAAGCATTGTGATGTACCAAGGCCGTGTCCAAAAAATTATCTGCCATTTTAAAGTGCAAGGTACAGAAATTGAAGCCAGAATGCAACAATGGAGCCCACTGTACAGAGCAGTTGTACATCCCTGCATGAGTTAAGCACAGACTGGAGTGAGGTGGGATGTGATGTGGATGGCAAGTAGTGAAGGTTTTCCAGTCTGTCAATGTAGCAGTTGTATTACTTCCCTATAGTTTAAGTGAGAGATTTGGCACTTGATTTTAGTTCTTGCGGTTAAAAATGGCAGATAATTTTGGATGTGGCCTTTGTACATCACAACGCTTCTCTGGAAGAAATTTCAAGGTAGGTTTCGGCATGCAATGGTCGACAGTTTCCTTGTGAGAAAATATCAACATATCTGTATCAACATTCAGTACAATTTTTCTTAAACAAATAGCCATTTGTTTTTATCATGTTGTGAATTTCCTTGATATTTCTTAAATATTTTATAAATATATTTGTTAATAGTGAGTAGAGAACATATTTTTAATAACTCACTTCATACAATTTCAAATGTATTTGAATTTCAACAGTTTGAGTCAAGAAAATAAACTGAAGATGAATGAAAAATCGAAACCAATGGTCTTAAATCAAATAAATTTGAAATTTTATGAGGTGAGTTATTAAAAATATGTTCTCCACTCACTATTATTGATACAACCTCATAATGTTTACTTCCCTACATTAATTTTAATCCAAAATATATTTGTGTTGCAGTTCTGTTTCCGCTGCCAACAAGAACCAGCTGTACTCTCCCCATTCATCGACTTCGTTCCGGTGGGTGGGGCTGGTAGGTGCATGGATTGACCTGGGACCACATAAATCCGAAGATGTGTTTCTTTCAGCTGCAATGGGATCTCCAGGGACTTATGATTTAGGAAGTCGTTTGGAAGTTGTGTGTAGATCACCTGGTGCGCCTGAAGTCGACGCAGTTTCACAAATCTGGCGCATAGAGTCATCGCTAGTAGTCAGCAGTGCATTGTCATCATGTTGACAGTTTGTTACTATGTGTTAGTATTTTAAGCAAAGTGCATTTTTAGAATTATCGTAAATAATGGGCCATTTTATAAGTGATTTAAAAACTAAGAAGGAAGTTACGTTACATTGTACAAACATACCAAATTATATTTAAATTAATGGTGGGAAGTAAAAATTATGAGGTTATATCATTTAGAGTGGAAAACATATTTTTTAATAACTCACCTCATACAATTTCATATTTCTTTGAGACCATTGGTTTCAAACAAATTTTTCGTTCATCTTCAGTCATGACATTAAAAATATGTTCTCCACTCAATATTAATACCAAATTATCCTCATCTATTGATTTCAAACTGTGTAGGCCTTTCTAAATTATTTGTTTTATTGTAATTGTACTCTTTATATACCCATTGTATTACTACTTGTTAAATTTCTGTTAAATGTACTGTTTTTGTAATTTCTGAAATAATGGCCATTATATAGGATGTCCCATTTATCTTGACCACCCAAAATAACTTTGTACATAAGTAAAAAATTAAAAATTATTTTATACAAAAGTTGTCCAACTACGAGGGGGAAATAATACTGATGTTAAGTGAAGTTTGTACCATTATTTGTTAACAAGATATGAATACCAAGATAAATTAAAATGTTTCATACCTCTCTTCATAATTAATCTTCGAAGTAGATCAATAATTGAATCAAAAGCTAGTCTAATTATACAAATTGATAAACAAAAGGAACTCACAGTTTGGGAAAAAATCCACATTCAGGAAAACAAGAAAGAAAAACTTATAAAGTTCGAAATTCGCACGGATTCTGACCTGATCCGGAGGCTCATTGGTCCACCAACAGAGGGAAGGAGAAGTGTTTCTTCCGATTGACATAACATCAGTCAGCAGAAGTGTAGTGAGGTGGGGTTGCTAAGACCCTGAAATTGCAATCTACATAGAAGATTAATTATGAGGAGAGTTATGAAACATTTTAATTTATCTTAATTTAAACCTCATATTGATTTATTCCTATAAAAGTTCAATACAAATACCAACTTCGTTTTCTTCAATGACACTATGTATTTTTTTCTTTGATGCATTAATTAAGTACTCCAAGACCTGTTGAAAATTGTATTACAATGTGCCATCTAATAAAAAGAAATTTATTAATGGAAATATAAAGTGGTCGTGGAGGGCAGTTCATTGACCAGATTGATCTCCTGATCCTACTCATTGGACTTTTTTCTCTGTGGAGTTATTAAAGGTATTGTGTATTGAGATATTCTGACAACTCCAGAGAATATACAGAACCTTATATTGTGCATATTTGAAATTTAATTCAATCTCCTCATTCATTCAACGATTGAACATGTGTGTCACTGAAAATGGTCATCAATTTGAGTCCTTAATGTGAATGTTCTCTTGTTTATAATTCATATGGGTAGTACTGTAATATTGCGATAATAATCCCACTTCATGTTTCCATTAACAAGGTTATATTTACGATTTTATTATTAATTTAACACTTCTCATTGAAGGATAAATTATATTTGAAGAGAAAAATTTTGTTGTTGGTAGAGCACTTGGCCCGGAAAGCCAAGGGTCCCGGGTTCGAGTCCCAGTCTATGCGAAAATTTTTCTCTTCAAATATAATTTATCCTTCAATGAGAAGTGTTAAATTAATAATAAAATCGTCAATAGAAGCCCTACTGGCTATAAAGTAGTGTTAAATTCCCAATAAATGTCTTCTTAACTAAGAAGCCGCCATTTGCTAAGATAGAAGCTATGGTTTCAAGCATTTGGCGCGAGGGAATTACAACGTACATAAGAGAAAAATTTGCGTCTACATCGTAACTCGCCTCGGTAGCTCAGTTGGTAGAGCACTTGGCCCGGAAAGCCAAGGGTCCCGGGTTCGAGTCCCGGTCTAGGCGAAAAATTTTCTCTTCAAATATAAGGTTATATTTATTAGAATGATACATTGTGATACATTTTTAAACAGGTCTTGTAGTTATATTAAATTAATGTTGGGAAGTAAACATTATGAGGTATAATCATTAAAATTCATCGGAGAACATATTGTTTAAATAACTTACCTCATAGGATTCATGCTTCCATGATATCGCGATTTCAAACATAGTCATGTTCATCTGCAGCCATAATTTCGTCAGTCGGAGTTATGGCTGAAGATGAACATGACTATGTTTGAAATCGCGATATCATGGAAGCATGAATCCTATGAGGTGAGTTGTTTAAACAATATGTTCTCCGATGAATTTTAAGGTCTTGTAGTTACTTATTTTAGGAATTCTCACTATGAGGTATATTCATTAAGGTAGAATTTTTATCACTCACCTCATATTGTTCTTCTTATTTGACTATAAACTAGTTTCGGAACATAGTTTCTGTTCCATCCTCAGTATCATCACGACTATTGTTCTGTCATCTTGAAGAGCTGCCCTTCGCTCCTTCCATTGGCTGACTGAAAAACCTTGAAACTAGGTCATTCTCACCGGGAATTTCAAAGTTCATCAATTTCTTCTTTTCGCTCTTTTGAATGTAGATGTTTTTCAGACCATGGCATGGGCAGCCACTGCAGATTTTTCTACTTCCCCTTTCTTGACATTCCTGAGATGTTCTTTCACTCTAGTTTTCAAATTTCTCAGTTCAGAAGATGATGTTAACGACGAAATTTCAACAGTTGGAATTTGACTGAAGATGGAAGTAATACTATACTTTTGAAACTGGTATCGTGAAAACACACAACTTTTTGAGGTGAAATGTTAAAACATTTTCTCCAACTCATTTGTTAATATGAATACCTCATAGTGTTTCCTCCCACTGTAAATTGAATTAAATTAGTATTCGTATCTTGTTAATAAATATCTCTACAAAGTTCACTAACCATTGGTATTATTTCCTCCTCGTAGTTGGGCAACTCTTGTATAAAACAATTTTGTATTTTGTACTTATGTACAGAGATATTTTGGGTGGTCAAGATAAATGGGACACCTATATGTTGCTCATTTATTGTACAGATCTATAGCTGGACCATTTACTAAAAGCAGTTATGGTAGAAAACTTACATCATTTCCTTCTCCCACACTGGCTGTGCCTTCTCCTCTATGCATTTCCCTCCGTTGATCCCCAATCAGAGTCATTCTCTCATCGGAACTGTTACTATCTTCATTCTCATTGGATGAGATGATGATGCTGTTCACTTCCACATAAATCGTACTCTCGTGGTCATAATAATTACCTTCGGAAAAAGTTTAGATTACCTCAACCAATTAATTATTTTCTAAGTTCTACAGAATTATACTGGTGAATGCTCGAATGCTTAAAGGAACTTCTGCTAGATATTGAACATATGTGTGAAATTGGTGTGATCAACTTTCACAATAAATTTCCAAACATGTTTATAAGAAATGAATGTACACAACTTCCCCCTTTTTAACCTGAATAAAAAACATGCATTTTCATTAATATTTAAAGGAAGTGACACTATGAGGTTTATTTTAATTAATAAATTAAGTTAGATTTAACAACTCACCTCATAATTCTAGATTTCTTGAAAACTAGTTTCGATACATTTTCATATCATTTTCAATTCCATCTAACTGTTGAATTGGTGATTGACGATCCTCTAGGTTACTTGCTGCTCCCTCTGTTGGCTGACTGATGAACTTAAAATTAAATATTTTTCCCTGGGAATTGCAAAATTAATGATTTTCCTTTTATTTTTGTGGATGTGAATTTTCTCTCAAACAGTGAGTTCCTTAGATTTATCATACTGTTTTAATAATTTCGCCTTTGTTTATATTCTGTGTTTTTCTGGCCACGCACGTGCAGATATTGCAAATTTATCTATTACCTCATTTTTTAATATTTCTAAGTTGTTCTTTCAATCTTATTTTTTGTTTTTTCTATGTATATTTTTTTCACAATTTTTGCAATCAATTTGATAAATTCATGATTTATTGCCTTCATGCAAGTTATTCAGTGAAGTGTACACTAACTTGTCCCATTAGAACCTAACAAAATGAAGTGAATATCCATTTCTTGAAATATATTTTCAAATGTTGGTCATTCCGATTTCACAGATATTTCTGCATTCTAGCAGAAGTTTCTTTAAGCTTTCTTTTCATTTCAATGATTCTACAGAACTTTGAAGAAATCATTGTGTACATAGATAAATTTATAAGCAGTTCTTCTGAACGACATATCATCGGTCAACATATTACTGAATATGAAACCACTTAGGTTTTGAAACCAGTTTAATTAGAAGACTGGATATGAGGTGAGGTATGAAGAATTTTAATTTAAATCTTAAATTAAACCTCATAGTGATTTTTCCTATAAATGTTTCAACATACACTGCTCAAAAAAATTAGGGAATATTGTAGAATAACCTATTAAGACTATGTTTTTAGGAACAGTATTAGATGCAATCACTTTCTATTACTCCAAAAGAATGTAAACAAGAGTTTGAAGTCATTACGTAACCTCTGTACCACACCAGATGTCAAAGAGATCCTGATTAGGAATATGGCAAACAAACAAAGCAACATTGACATGGGTGAAAATGTTTCTTTAGTATGGTGTATGGTCTCCTCGAACGGCCAACGCTGCCTCACACCTGTGTGGCATTGATGCAATGAGGTAAGCAATGAGTTCTTGGGGGATACTTGGCCACTCTTCCATAAGAGCAATGTGCAGCTCTGGAACAGTTGTGGGAGGTGCTGGTCTGCCTAATGCATCCCACACATGTTCAATCGGATTTAAGTCCGGGGAGGAAGCTGGCCATTGCATACGCTCGATACCCTCCACTTCCAGCATGTCGTCCACCAAGCCAGCTCTGTGGGGTCGTGCATTATCTTCCATAAAAAGAAAAGAATTACCTATGGCACCAGCATAAGGCACGACAAAAGTTCAGAGAATCTCATCTCTATACCTTACCGCCGTCAAAGTGCCACCTTGGATGACGTAGAGGTCCGTACGTCCACCACTACTGACTCCTGCCCACACCATCAATCCACCACCACTATATGGGGATCTTTCACGTACAAAAGCTGGATTGTTTCGTGTCCCTTTTTCCCTCCAGATGAATACACGCCGACTATCACATTCCACATTGAATCGCGACTCATCAGAAAAAGAACTGATCTCCATTCGGCATGCCTCCACCCACGATGTTCCTCCGCCCAGTTTCTGCGATCCCTATGGTGTTGTGGAGTTAACCTGGTACACACCATGGGCCTACGGGCATAGAGACCACTTCCATGCAGTCGATTATGGACAGTTTGAGTTGACACCCTGCGTCCTGTTGCTGTTTGAAGTGTATTTTGCAGTTGAGTTGCATTCTGCTGTCTATTCCGACGGGCTGTTAACAAGAGGTAACGGTCATCCCTTGCTGTTGTTGCCCGTGGTCGACGTCCGGCTCTTCTGTGAACAGTATCTATTCTTTGAAAACGATTCCAAAGTCTGGAAATCACGCTTTGAGACACCTCAATGGCTTGTGCCACCTCTTGTTGTGTCTGTCCAGCTTCCATCCTTCCTATGGCCCTCCAAGCCATTGGTTCAGGTAAATCACATTGTCGAGGCATTACTGTCCCTAAGGCAAGTCATTCACTAACTGAAAACTGGACTGGATTTAAAAACAGCAACAAAACACTCACCCCCACACCACCCTTTCACATCAACAGTACAGACACTGCCCTCTGGTGTGGTACTGAGGTTACATAACAACTTCAAACTCTTGTTTACATTATCTTGGAGTAATAGAAAGTGATTGCATCTAATACTGTTCCAAAAATCATAGTCTTAATAGGTTATTCTACAATATCTCCTAATTTTTTTGAGCAGTGTAGATAAACATTTAATAATTGTAAAAAAGTTAAAGTATTGTTGCAAAACATTTAAAATAATACAAAATCTTAGTAAGGACAGAAGAAGTATGCAGAGCAACAGTATTAAAAGAATATAGTATGAAAAATGAAGGGGAAATTAATCTAAAGTTGAGACTGCTACTTTATTCATTTTGTTAAATGTCGTGCTATTTTTAATTTCTGAAATAGTGGGTCGTGATATATTGCTCATATTGTCTTATCCTGGTGGCACATCCAGTAATAATTTTGGATGGGAGTAACTTCACCCTTTAATGAGAGGGTGGTTCTACTATACTCCTGGCATGACAGGCCTACAAGGCCCTTAGCCTACCAGCCGGCTGCTGGCCTCACATCCACATGTGTTAATCACAGAGGTAGGTGATAATCAGCCAGTGTAGGGGTGACATGTGGTCAGCATGTTGAATCCCCCAGCCGTTATAGCTGGTTTTCTCAACCAGGAGCTGCTACTTATTGTAGCTACCCAAATGCATCATGATGCTGGGTGGGCACCGGTCCCATACTGGCCGAAATACCATGAGAAAATTTCTTCCCCCATGGAGACTCGAAGCAGCGCAAGTCCCGTAGCTCTGCACCAAGGCTTCCTGCCTTAACCACTCGGCTACGGCGCAGGACTGGGTGGTTCTACTAGTAAATAAAAAAAAATAGCCTTGCACAAAACAAACCTCCTAGTGGAAGCACAACAATTTAAAAATTTCAACGTATGATTGGCATCTAAAATGATTTCAACACCATTAGATAAATTAGATCCAACAAAAATGAGGAAATAGAAGAAGAAAACAAATCAGGGATTTGTCAGATAAAATGCGGGGGAATGTGAGAAAGTCTTCATAGGGAAAACAAAGAGAAATTTGAAAACCAGAGTGAAAGTGGATAAGTCTGCAGTAGCAGCCCAAGCCCTTATCGAAACAAAGGCTAATCTTTTTGTAAATTTACGAATTAAGAACCTCATAATGTTATTTCCCATTTTTAACTATGAAAGGCAAATCTATTAAAACAAGTAGAAAAACTCAAAGAACTGACAGTTTGCAAAAAAAAAAATCTACATTCAAAAAAATGGAAAGGAGAAATTAACGAACTTTGAAATTCCCAGGGAAAATTATTTGATCTCAAGGTTTTTCAGTCTACCAACAGAGGGAGTAGGAGGCGGCTCTTCAAGATGACAAAACAATGATCGTGAAAATGCTGAGGATAAATTGAAGAAGAAAGTTCTGAAACCAGTCTAAGAAGAAGAAGAATATGAGGTGAGGTGATAAAATTTTATGTAAATAAATAATACCTCATAGTTTTTATTATTCATTTCATACATCTCAGTTATGGATAAATCATATTTGAAGAGAAAAATTATATGCTCAGACCATAGTTCAGTCGGTAGAGTATTGGCCCAGAAAGCCAAAAGTCTTCAGTTTGAGCATACAATTTTTCTCTTCAAATATGATTTATCCATCATTAAAATGTATGAAATGAATAATAAAAAATTGATAGAAGCCATACTGGCTTTATAATGTAATATAAAAATTCCCAATTAAATGTCTTCTTAATAAAGAAGCTGCCATTTGCAAAGATAGAAGAAAAGGTTTCATAGCATTTGGTGCGCAGAAATTAACAACGTATATAGGAGAAAAATTTGCGTTTAGATTGGAACTTGCTCAGGTAGCTAAGTTGGTAGAATATTGGCCCAGAAAACCAAAGGTCCTGGGTTCGAGCCCCGGTCTGAGCGTATAATTTTTCTCTTCAAATACCTCATAGTGTTCATTCCTAAAACAGTAATGTTAAATTCTGTTAACGAAGCTTTTAATTTCTCTCTGAAGCAGCTGGAAAATTAGGTCTGGAAGTGAATGATCATATGACACAATTCATGCAAATCATCAAAAACCTATAAACACTAAAAATAGAAATTGGAAACTGTATTTTTTTATAAATTTAACATTTCTCATTGAATGTCAAATTATATTTGAATAGAAAGATATGAGAAATGTTAAATTGGATGGTGATATCAACCAGCTAGGCTCCATTTTAAAAAAAGAATTGAGATTTTGATGCCATCTGTTGCACTTGCTCATGAAGTATCTGTATGCACACTTTTAGCACCAAATCTTTAAATATAGCCTTCTTATTAAAGAAAAATACAAACACGATCAGCTCCTATCAGAGATTGTTTTACAACAAACATGAATGAAACGAGTTCTTCATAAATGCTAATCTGAATTTTGCATCATGCAGCTAAGTGCCAAATGTTCCTGCTTTTAGATTGTTGATACATAGCTGTCAAACAAGGAAAATAACTTGCAATATCCAGTATTGTTAGTTTGGGTGCTACAATAAATAGTGAATATTGACTTAACTTTAAACGTATTTTTCTCAAAACTTACATAATGGCACGTAGCCGGTTGATGCATAATGTCATTCAATTTATGATACAAACATTGAAAGATGCTCCACTGGCTTTATAAAATAATGTTAAATTCCCATTTAAATTCTTCTTAAATAAGAAGTTGCCATTATCGTGTCGAGCAACAGTTTGCAAGCCTTTGGTACCCTTAGGAATTGAACTGTATAAGAGGAAAATTTGCATTTAGATTGGAGGCCTAGGATAGCTCTGTGTTAGAGCATTAGTATATAAAGCTAAAGGTCCTGGGTTCAAAGCTTGGTCTAGACGTACATTTTTCTCTTCAAATACAATTTGACCTTTAGAAACTGTCATTTTGAAATTGTTGAGGAATTTAAATATTTAGATACAATTATAACATTTTTATTTTAAAAGTAATAATAATAATAATTGTACATGATTGCAAATGTTAAAATTTGTTCGATCTTAAATATTAATATTTATCGCTTCTCATCGAATGACAAATTTTATTTGAAGAGAAAAATATATGCCTCAATCGGGATTTGAACCTGACGTCTCTGGTTCTGTACACCAGCGCTCTATCCACCAAGTTATCAGGCATTCCGATTCAAACATATATTATTTCTCACCTATATTATATGAATTCCCACAGGCGGAAATATGAAATTTTCATTCCATTACACCTCTGTGGCTTCTTTAACAAGAAGACTTTTGAAATCTCGATTCAGGCATGTATTTTTCTTATATTATTTTTAGTCTGAACATCTTACCTCAGTATTAATGTTGATTTGTTCTTGAACATGTTTCAAAACAATTCTGTTTTATCGTCAGCTTTTCCAGACTGGTTTTATTTATGTTGCACAACCTGGATGTCGATGTCAGCTCCATCCTGTGGCCAAAGAACCTCCAAACAAGGTCACGCTCTATCGGTATACCAAAATTCATAACTCTGAATATAATTTTTTTCCCAAATAGTCAGCTCTTTTGTATTTTCTAACTGTTTTAATAATTTAGTGTCTGAATTTATATTATGTTTTTCAGACCAATCTTGAGCAGCAACTGCAGATTTTTCTATTTCCCCATTTTTAATTATACCAGTTTTGGGACCTTCAAGACAACATAACAATGATCATGAAAATACAGAGGATGGAACGATAGAAGGTCCCGAAACCAGTCTAACAAGAAAACTGTCAATCATTGAAATTTCTCCAGAGAAGCGTTGTGATGTACCAAGAGCGTGTCCAACTACAAGGCATAGAACCCACTATATGGAGCAGATGTACATCCCTGCACGGTTGACAGCTTTTGAGGGTTATCCAATCTACCAAGTCAGGAGTTGCATTACTTCCTTGTAGTTTAAATGATAAATTTGGCACTGGATTTTAATGTCTTGCAGTTAAAAAGGCAGATTTTTTTTTTTTGGACATGACCTTTGAACATCACAACGCTCTCTAAAAGAAATTTCAGGATAGGTTTCGGCATGCAATGATTGACAGTTCCCTTGTAAGAAGAAGAAGAAGAATATGAGATGCGGTGATAAAATTTCATTTAAATAAATTAGTTACTCTTATTCTTATTTCCCTATAGATGTTATGGTATGCGGTCAATTTACCGACCCAATTAGACAACTAGGCAACTAACATATTACTAGAATGCTTAGAGTCCTCTTTATTCAGGCTTAAGAAAAGCCTGAAAATCTTCACACTCCTGGAGGACTTGATCCTTGAATTTTTCCATCCTAAAAAAAATCCATCTATCCTGGCCAGGTTTGAACATGTGACCCTCGGGACCAGAGGCAAGGAACATAACCACTAGTCCACCATGGCCAACACACAAGTAATGCAATAACATAACACTGATATTCTGGAAAGACGTATACATTTTAAAACCATAGTTGACGAACTGGTATGTTTGTACAATTTAATGGTAATTATGTATAGTGAATTTATAACAGTTATTTAAACTGTTAGCAATCTAACAGTTATAATTATTTATATGTATCATGATATTAGAACCAGAGAGTTCTCTATATATTTTTTCTTGTTTTTTCTAATAATTTTATTAATTTATTTAATGCAGAGACATTGATATAAATACAAAAGTACAAAAAGAAAACGGAAACACATATAGTTGAAAGAACAAATATAACACATATTTTCTCTTGCTTCCTAATACTTGTCACTTCTCAAAGCTGGGCAGAGATAGATCTTGAAAGTCCATGATGAGCCCAAGATTGGTGGATAAGGGGCGGTGGGGACTATTGCAGATGTCAATGTGATATAGGTTGTTTGGACAGGCAATCATGGCACATAGCCATTCAGAATTTTGCTACTGCTTTCCTTGACCAGATTTTATGGCTTCTTTCCATGTTGAATTATCTTAAAATTGTTGTGATGGATTTCCTATATTGTTTGATGTATGACAGCTGCAGCTCTTCTGTTGTGTGGTTGCACTTCTTTGCTAAGCTATCTCTGCAGCCTCATTTCCAGCAACAGCATTTTTTTAATCAATGCCACCTTGTTGTCATTACAACATTTATTATATTCTCTCCTGGCATTGGTATACTTGTAACCCACTTCTGAGATTCAGGTGCCTGGAAGACAGGGTTACACTGCATCGATGATATGAGAGGTGATGATAGTGGTAATGATGTGCCAGGAGAGGCCTTAAACTAAACTTAATCTAATGAGGTGAATATGATAATGATGGCCAGATGGTGTTCGGAGACCGTTTGGACCTTAAAGTTCCTGACATTTGTCTTACAGGTGAGGAAAACCTCATGTCAGGCCCATTACATGACAAGGCAGCAAGCTACCTTGAGACTACAGCAGTGGATTCTTTTTCTTGTTTTTCATACTAAATGGTTAAGAGTAATTTTGTCCCATGTTGTAGCCGAGTGGTTTAACCCTGTGCATGCCACTGGTAAAATCTCTTGTGTCAGAGATTTAAATCGTACCCACCGATGTGATCGGCTTGCAAGTAGTTTAAGTATATTGTCTGGCAGGTAATGGACAGGAGCACCAGAGCCGATCTAATCGGCTCATGACACCTAAAGGGTTAAGTCATGGATGCCTTGGTGCAAAGCTGCAGGATTTGTACTGTTTGAATCCCTGAGGGAGAAGAAATTTTCTCAAAGAATTTCAGTCAATATGGGAACGGTACCCACTCAGCATCATGAGGAATTTGAGTAGCTACAATAAGTAGTGGCTCCTGGTTTAGAAAACCAGTATTTAACTCATCCTTTGTTTAAGGCATTACTATTTAATAAAGGATCATTTTTCTTTATATATGGAGCTTAAATCCATTTAGAACATTAATAGGATACAAGAATTTTAATAAAGGAATAACATTTATCTTTATTTCATTATTTTCAGATATTATGTTTAAAACTTAATGAATGCAATTTAAGATCATGGATTTCCACTATATATTTTATAAACTAATATGCTATACTAAGGGAATATTTAATGTCTGGGTACTCAACATGCTGATCACATGTCAATTCTATATTGGCTAGGTGATCATCTACCTCTATAAATTACAAGTGGATGCGAGGCCAGCAACTGGTTTATAGACCAAGTGCCTGTCACACTCTGGAATTTAGAGTAATAATTTCTATAACTAATATTAATGTTTTGTCCAAAATGTTTTAATATTGTGCAGTTCATTAATTGGTTTAACCCCCCCCCCCCATTCTATAGTGTCCTGCCCTAGGACAGATCTTTCATTGCAATCATAATATTTTCATGCTATGCTTTGCAGCTTTACTAGGAAATTATAGGTGTGGTAGCTTCCTGTTGCTTTCCACACTGGTGAAAGATGATGATGGTGGCCAGATGATGTTCGGGGACCTTTTGGGCCTTAAAGGATACCTGACATTTGTCTTAAGGTGAAGAAAAACCTCCCCCAGGAATCAAACCCGGGCTCGCTGCGTGACAAGGCAGCATGCTACCTCGAGATCACGGCCCCTTATTCTATGTTAATTCTTAACTTCAAATCACTATCCTGAAATTTTTTTTAAAAAAAGAAGACATGAGATAGAACCCTGTGGTTCAAAGTCACAAAGTAAAATATTAAAATAAATTTTCTTTAATATTTAAAGGAAGTGACACTAGGAGATTTATTTTAATTAATAATAGAGTTAGATATAACATATTTTTATTATTAATTTAATACTTCTCATCGAAAAAAACATTTTCTCTTCAAATTCAAATTTAGATATAACACCTCATCTCATAATTGTAGATTTCTCTAATACTAGTTTGATACTTCTTTGTACTATTTTCAGCTCTATCTAACTGTTTAATTGGTGGATGGTGATCCTTAGGTTGCTTCCTGCTTCCTCTGTTGGCTGACTGATGAACTCCCAAATTAAATCTTTATCCCTGGGAATTTCAAAATTCATGATTTTATTTTTCTGGATATAAATTTCTCCCAAATTGTGAGTTCCGTAGATTTACTGTTTCAATAATTTGGCCTTTGTTTTGATTTTGTGTATTTCTGACCATCCATGTGCAGTTATTGCAGATTTATTATTTCCCAATTTTTGACATTTCTAAGGTGTTCTTTCAATCTTGTATTCAAGTTCCTTTTTGTTTTTCCTATGTATATTTTTTCACAATCTTTGCAATCAATTTTTTATTTCAGTTACACAGGTATCCTCAACCAATATATACAGTTTTTTTCTTCCACACTTCCTGGTCTTGCATGTCTGTTTCTGTCATATTTCTCTTCTTCATGTTGTCTTGAATTCCCTTTATCTTTGCAATCAATTTAATAAATCCCTGATTTATTGCCTTCATTAATATTTTAATTTTTGTAGGTTTCAATTAATCTATTCATTTTTCTGTGCTAATTTTGTGTTAAATTGCTGAATTTTTTTTAAACAGAATCTATTTCTACCAATGCGAGGCGGCAACTATTCTCACCTTCAACTGCAAAATTCAAATGCTGTTATTGCGATGTGTCACAATATTATACTCTGTGATTGTTACCTCAACAGAATTTTAATATGAATTTTATCAGTATTAAGTGTGGTTCTAACCTCATGATATGTATTAAACTTAAAAACATAACTCACCCTAACCTTATATTTGTCCAGCATATGTAATTGGTAGGTTTTAAACTTGTATTTGAATTTTTGTGTTGGATAGCTGTTATCAGTTACAACTGTTGTAAATTCGCCATACATTGTTTCTTCATAATTAACTTACTCAGCAGTGATTAAAAATTATTCTTAAAAATTTGAAAATTTCTATTAAAGACAATAATGGAGAATTCAGCTTTTGTTTTATCCATGATTTGTTTCTTTATATATTATTTATTTCATATTTGTTATAGCATAAATAAATATAAAATGAATGTACTTGTTGTTCTGGTGGATCTTTATTGAACCTTGTTTGAAAGTGTCGCTGCACAGTTATGGCGGATCTTATGAAATGAAATTCCAACATTACAAATGTACATTCAGCACCAGTTGGCATTTCTGCAAACTCAAGTCCTCTACTGGTAGAAGAATGGAACTATGCGACACAGATAATTTCTAATAAAACTTAGAGAGATTTTCTGTGATGTAATATTATCATCATTGTTGTATTATTCACAGTTAGCCTACAAAGAAATTGCAAAACCAGGGCAATCATTTAGAATCATGGTATAGAAGTCCAGAACAGAATAAACAAAGCTAATGAGCCATGTTTAAATCTAAAAGAGTGCATCCACAGATAAAAATTAGATGATATAAAACCATTACAAGCTAAGTTCCAGTTGTAAACAAAACAGATGTATGACTGCATTTTCATTTGTCAAAAACAGTTTTACCTTTAAGCATGTAAGAAAATGTGGTTCCCTCTTGAAAACTCGAATTAGAGAAAATGAATAAAAATATGTATTATCCAGCATATGTCTATATAAGTTATATGGGAGAACTTTAAAATATAAAATTACTATTCTAATACATTAAATAAGCATCATTTTATTCTTACGCGTGCACAATGCAGAAACGTTGCATTTTCAGTTGTTTCAAAATGGTCACTTCTGTATAATTTCCTAAAACACTGGAAAAGAAAACATTTAAAAAGCAGATTTTTTTAATGCTTTCAAACAGTTTAATGAAAAATATCCTACATTAGCCATTGAGGATGTGGTGAAAATAACAGAATTTACAGTTGAGTCAGCATGGAGCATAAATTTGGCTCGTAATGAATTATAAATAAAGTATATCTATTGACATCATGAAGAAGCGTAAACGTTTGATTAGGTCGGCTCATGTATAATTTTTCTCGTAAATAAATTAGAAATGGAATTTCCTAATTATTGGTATCATCTTACCTTGTATTCAGTCTTATTTCCCATAAAATAGAACAATGTTTCTATCAATGACAGTTCCATACACAATTCAGTCATATGGTGGATAAATGTGGCACCACAGTTCCCCCAATAGACATGTCGCTGAAGTAATACCTTATGCAAGTTTGTATACAGTACAACTGGAACTTAGCTCAGAATTGATATACAATATGGAAGTGAAACCTGGATTTTAATAAAAAACACTGAAGATATGTTAAATAGATTTGAACAGAGAATGTTAAGAAGTGTATTTTCACCTATCAATGATAGAGAAAACTAGAGAATAAGATTTAATAATGAATTATATGACTTGTATAGAGAACTAAAGATGTCAACAATAATTAAATTAAAATATTACATTGGGCCAGACATGTACAGAGAATAGACAGACAAAACATTCCCAAGATGGTCATAAAAGGAAAATTTTGGTAAGCAATCTAATGGAAACTAAGAAAATATAGTTGGATTCTTAAAAAAAGGATAGTCAACAGCTGTTGAAGTTGAAAAATTGAAAAGAGAAAGCTATCAACAGAGAAGAATGGAGGCATATGTTGAGGAAGTTCAAGGTTAATCTTGGGCTATTGTACTTTACCTCCTACTTAAGTTATTTATCTAAGACATGGGAACTCCATATAGGGATGGTGCCCAGGAGGTAGGACAAGAATGAGGTGGGAGAATAACTTTAACCATGATTTGAGGGAGGTAAATTATACAAATGATGATTGTAAAATATTGACTCAGGATATGGATGTATGGAGAGCTTATGTCTGCATGTTCAATACTGCCAGTGAATTAGTTGGATATTTTTACTGGACCTGGCATTACAAGGGACACAAATAGTTATAACATTTATTGTTTTTAAGGTTGTAGTATGTTGCAGAATGTTTGAACTATAGAGAGAATACACAGGTGAATGGAGAAAACTATATAACATGATCTTTATGGGAAACCAATGTAATAAGAACAGTTAAATCTCATAGATTGTGATGTACAGGACATGTGGTATGAATGGGGAATAAAAGAAGAGCATGGATACTTATTATAGGTAAGCCAAGAATGAGGTGGTAAAATAATATTAACCATCATTTGAGAGAGGTAAATTATACGGGGAATGATTGGAATACATTAGCTCAGGATACTAATGTATAGTTAGAGTGATCCCACTACGGGCCTTCGGAGGCCCTTGGAATAGTATTAGTTTGAGGCTCCCACCTTTCTAGACAATCAGCAGAAGATGTCAGACCTGAATGACAGATGCCTTTACCCCAGAACAAGTCTTTGGTTCATATTTCAATTACAGGCTGAATCAAAACCAGGGCCACGGTCCCACCAGAAGGTTTAGGGCAGTTTAAAAATCCTGACCTCACTGGAACACAAAAGAATTGAGATCTATGGAGAGCTTATTTATGCATGGCCATGAACCTACAGATTCAATATGCAGCAACTCACAAGGGAACTGTCAACCATTACTTGCAGAAACCTACCTTGAAATTTCTCCAGAGAAGTGTTATGATGTACCAAGGCCACATTTAAAAAAATATATCTGTCACTTTTAACTGCAAGGCACAGAAATCAAAGCCAGAATCCAGCATTGGCAACCTACTGTGCAATGCAAGTGGACATTCCTGCTTGAATATAATGCAGTAGAGTGAGGATGACAGGTTGTGAGGGTTATCCAATTCACCAAGTCAGGAGTTTTATTACTTTCCTGTAGTTTAAGTGAGAGATTTGGCACTGGATTTTAATGTCTTACAGTTAAAAGTGGCAGCTAATTTTTTTGGACACGGTCTTGGTACATCACAACACTTCTCTGGAAGACATTTCAAAGTAGGTTTCAGCATGTAATGGTTGACAGTTCCCTTGTCAGACCAAATATCTCTTGTTATAAAGTAACACACCAATACATTTCTATATGAAACTACTTTTTTTTTTCTGAGAAAACTATACATTTGAGGCCCAAAATATATAAGAACTTTTGATTTTATTTACCACAAGAAGCTCATGAATAAAATATAATAAATACCTTTGAAAGAAAACTTTTAAGACGGGTTTATGGACCGATTAAGGAAGATGGCATATGGAGAAGTAGACATAAAAGTGTTGTTAAAATATTGGTGGAATCTGTTGCAATGTATGGAAGTGAGGTATGGACAATCAATAAGTACTACAAGAATAGGCTAATAGCTCTAGAAATGGATTATTTACGCAGAAGTGCCAGAAAGTCTAAATTAGAACATGTCACAAATAAGGAAATTAGAAACATAATGGAAGCAGAAGAAAGCATAATTGAAAGAATTGAGGAGAAGGAATTAAAGTGGTTAGGACATGTTTTAAGAATGGAAGATGAGTGATGGCCGAAGCAACTATATGAATGGCATCCGAACAGAAAGAAGAAAAGAGGGAGACCAAGGTTAACATGGAAGGAAAACATGAAGACAGTAATGCAAGCTAGAGGGCTAAGCATCGAAGATGCCCAAGACCATAGGCTTTCGAGGTTTGACACAGGAAGACGGCAGCAGCTGTAAAAACCCGAAGATAGATAGATAGACATAAAAGTGAGCTATATGAGCTGAATAAGGAACCATGTATTTTCGGTTTATCAGCCTCGCGTGATAGCTGAATTTCCCCCTAGAACAAGCATCTGATACTCATTTAATACCAAACCAGAAGGTTTAGGCCAGTATAAAAATCCTGACCCCATCGGGACTTCCAGGTTGTAGAGCATTGCTTTAATTAACTGCATTATGCCATGCCTACTTTTAGGACCTCTATATGATGAATTAATGTATGCAGAGCATCTTTTGGTTAGTCACCCAGCCATTATAGTTGGTCTTCTCAACCCGGAGCCATATATATTGTCTAAATGAAAGAAGAACTCTACATTCAAGTATTTAGCTTTTCCAAATTCTGCACACATATTTACTAAGTTATTTATCAACACTTTTCAAAATGTATCAGCTCATCACAATTTAGACACAAGATACTTCTTTATTTTCGATACCACAGCACAGGACATGTTTATACTCTGAATCTAACACAATATCTATGACTAGAGCGTGGAACTCACTTCCCAGTCATGTCATCACTATCATTATTTAAATCTAAATTAACTGATATCTTAAGTTCCACATAATGAAAATGCTACCTGCATAATTACTATATTCAGCACTTACATTGAACTTTTATAGGAAAAAATCACTAGAAGAAGAGGGAAAAGAAGTATTTCTTCTGATTGACATAACATCAGTCGACAAGAAAGTACTGAAGATGAAGCCGCTAAGGCTTTGAAACTGTGGTCTACTTAGAAGACTGGATATGAGGTGAGGTATGAAGCATTTTTTAATCTTACATTCAGTGTTTTATATTTACCTATAAATGTTCATCTAGGAAGCTACTTTTACTTTATTTTATTTCATTTCCATGTTTTTTAGTTATAGCTATTATTAAATCACATCCACATTGTCCTTTGTTTAATTTGTATTTTAATCATATTTTAAAATTGTAATAAGTATTTAATTTTGTATAATTTTATTATTTGCTTACTGAGTGGAAGAGAATGCCTTATGGCCTTAACTCTGCTAGCTTAAATAAAGCATTTTTTTTGCGAACTTCCCCATATAGGACTATGCAAAGTATTTAGATGCATTTCCTTTTACTCCATATGTTCCTAGTTTTTTGACTATGGGCTTTCTCTCTCTCTTCTGTCCATGATGTTCCTGTTTTTTTCTTGGGTTTGTCCTCTTGGTCAACCTGCCGCTTGTGTACCTTAATTCTAAAGATATCTTCTTGAGTAACTCCTGTCAGTTTTAAGTCCTTTTTTACTTCAATCTATTTTACAGTATCCACTTGTACTTTACTTCTGTTTTTGTAGACTTCTAATATTTGTTTTGAAGTTTGTTTGAGTCCATTCGCTTAATATGTCCATAAAATTTTAACCTTTGTTTTATTATTATTATTATTATTGTAGCTATCCAAATTCAAGAGGTGCCTATAGAGACATACAATATAAGATACATGTTTATTTTTAATCTGATCTCACAAGTCATGAGTGAGGTTTAGTTAGAGAACATAGGAAGGTGACATAGTTATTACTCAGTCAAATTAAGTCTGCAATGCTATTAGGAGAAGTGTGTTAGCGCTGGTGTCACCAAACTATTACATTATGGAAGGGAATATCCCTAAATGTGCTTGTGAAAGATCAATACACATTTGTCAAAATAATAATTTATACCTCTTCCAAGCTAAGTTCCAGTTATACTGTAAACAAAGCAGATGTAAGACTGCATTTCCATTGGTCGAATAACGATTTTATCTTTAAGTGTGTAAGGAAATGTAGTTTCCTCTCTAAACATGAAATAGAGAAAAAAAAAGTAATATGTAGCATTTGGAAAAACCTTTAGAATTGACAATTTGGGAGAAGATATATATTCAGAAGAATAAATTTAGATCCATGAATTTTGAGATTCCTGATGAACGTGACCTCATCTAAACATTTGGAAAAACCTTTAGAATTGACAATTTGGGAGAAGATATATATTCAGAAGAACAAATTTAGATCCATGAATTTTGAGATTCCTGATGAACGTGACCTCATCTAAACATTTGGAAAAACCTTTAGAATTGACAATTTGGGAGAAGATATATATTCAGAAGAACAAATTTAGATCCATGAATTTCGAGATTTCTGATGAACGTGACCTCATCTCAAAGTTCATCAAATCAACACCAGACGGCAATGTTATTGATGGAGATTCCAATGAAAATCCGGTAGTCATAATGTCAGTTGAAAATGAGAGAGATCCTTCTCTCGAAAACGAGTTCCTGTGTTTGAAGAAACATAAAATATGAGGTAAGATGTTAAAAAATGACTCATTAATTTACGTATGTAGCATGTGTTTATATAGTTATATAGGAGAATTTAAAAATAAATAATTAAATGTTAATAGATTAAATGAGTATTGTTATATTCTTACGCATACGTAATGTAGAATATGTTGAAATTTCCGTTGTTAAAATGGCCACTTCTATATAATAATAAAACATTGGAAAATAAAGCATTTGAAAAGTGGAGAGAAACAAATTATTTTGAATGCTTTTAAAACAGTTTAGTGAAAAACATTCAACATTAACCATTGAGGATGTAGTGAAAATAACAGCAGAATTTACAGATGACTCAGCATGAAATTGCAAATGAAGGATATCTGTCGTCTCCATGGAAAGAGCATAAACATCTAATTAGGTAGGTCCATATATAATTTTTGTCATAATAAATAAGAAATGGAGGAAGTTTATAATTACTGGTATCATCTTACCTTGCATTCAGTCTTATTTCATGTACGATGTTGCCTAAGAACAATGTTTCAATCGATGAGAGTTTCATACACAATTCAGTAATATGGCAGATGAAAGTAGCACCACGGTTCTCTGTTGGCGAAGTAATACCTTATGCAAGTTTTTTAACAGTACAACTGGAATTTATCTCGTAATTGGTATAGTCGACAAGTGCTGAAGGTTTCTGACATTTACAATCACAGTGTTTGTCATCTCTCTAATACCAGTCTCACAACACCACACAGAGGGCAGGAATTGGCAACATGTAATGAGGAAGACAAAGGAGGGACAGCTCATTCTCTAGTAGTAACACGCTTGCCAGATTATTAATTTGGTTAACGACCACTCTAGGTGTCGGATCATTTAAAGAGCATAGTATTTGCCAGCCTTCCCTCCCACTCAAACATAACACAGGGGACATGAAGTGGCAACTTAGTAGGAGAAAGAAGAGAATCGACAGCACATTCTTAACATATTTTCAGCATGCAGTTTTAACTTGGGCGAGTAATAGTAAAATATATGACATAATTACAGCAACTGTATGATTTGTGGAGTGTCTGTAGACCATTATGAACCCTTATATAGAGGGTTTCTTTTGGTGGTCAACCATTATGATCAAGTCTTTTCTCAAAGACAACATAAACATTAACTTACTGGCACAATTGAACCCGTAGGTTCATGGCCATGCAGACATAAGCTTCACACACATCTCTATCCTAAGATAATGTTTTCCAATCATCCCCTGTGTAATATACTTCCCTCAAATCATGGTTAATGGATTCTGCCACCTCATTCTTGGTATACAAACTGGGTGTTTTCCCTCTGGTTTTCCTACAAGAAGTTTCCGTGACTCTTCTTCATTCCCCATTTGTGCCATATGTCTGTGAGACTTAATTGTTATTATATCCACTTCCCATAAAAATCATGTAGCTCACTGTTATGTAGTCTCCTCCATTCACCTGTCTCTTCATCTCTCTTTGGTCCAAAAATTTTGCTAAGAACTTTTTATTCTCAAATCTCACAATATTTTCTCGTCCCTTAAAGTAAGAGTCCGTGTTTCACATCCATATAATATAACTGACAGTATCACAGTTTTATATATTTTCAGTTTATTTTTTTTTAGAGATGCTGGGATGACAAGAGTCCCTGTAATGCATAATAGCATGCATTTCCAGAATTTAGCCTATGTTTAATTTTTTTGTGCCTCCGTTCCTGTTTGTAGTTATTTTTCCTAGGTATTTTAATTCAAAATTTCCTTACTTTTTAATTAATTGTCCATTTCCATTATATAATGTATTTCTATGTGTAGCCATATCTAGACCCTATATAGATGGACTTATTTGGTGGTCAACCGCTATGCTTGAGTCACTTCCTAAAAACAACATAAATACAGGGGTATAATTAAATTATTTGGAGTCTGGGCAAGATGCTGATGATGATTAGGATATAATCGAAACATGTTCAAGAACAAATCAACATTAATATTGAGGTAAGATAAACAGACTCCAAATAATTTAATTAAAAGAACCTCAAAATATTACTTCCTGAAATAAAACATTAATTACAGGGGTATAAATTCCAGTGTGCTCTTTGTGAAATGATAAATCCTGAAACAATCATAATCTAATAGAGTAAGACTGCGATGAAACCAATAAACCTAAATGATATAATTTTATGTATCCCTCACATCCCTTCTTCTTCTTCTTCCTTCCAAGTATTAGGCCAAGGCTGTTACAATCCTATAGAAAAATTTCCTTCCAGCATTCCATCTAGGGGATATGTGGATGGCGACCTCAAGGTGCCCAAGCTGAGCAAAACATTGCTTCCACTTACTTGTGTTTTGCTCCTTACTTTTATCTTTAACCGATCTGGTATTTCTTCCTTTCTTATACTTACTTATACCAGACTCTTTTAACTTTACTATCTAACCTCTCTTGGTTAACTCTTGTTTTTTCGACCCCGATGCTATTAGGGCATCCGAGGGCTAGGGAGTCTTTCCTTTCTTCCGTTTCTTCTTTCTTTTATTTTCTTCTCCAGAAAAGCCTGACCAGAGGCTATAAGATGGCAGCCCCATCACTGGTCTTGCCTTCCTTTGGCCAGCAACCAATCGAAGGGGCTATTATTATGCTTTCAAGTCTTATGCGAGAATTTCCCCTCACACCCCTTTTTTTTATTATTTATAGACACTTTTAACATATAAGGTCATGTATTACAGGTTCTTCTTAAATGATGGTCAAGGTTCTTTGTAGTCAGTATTGCTTTACAAACAAAAGTGGATGCATGATTCTTTCTTATAATGAAAGAAAAACTAAAAGTTTCATATCCTGAATGCAGTGATTTTGTTTCTTGTCATTATTACATCATAGCATAAATTTTTTTAAATGACAATTCTCATATATAATTAATTTAGTGTAAAGATAGCTATTATAATGCAGAATTTATTTATGGCCAACTGATAAACCTGTGAAAAATGTTCCTACCATTGCTCCTCCTCATTTACTTCATAATGTGCAAGATTGGTTGAACAATGTTGTTCCTCAACGATGGATAGGACGTGCTGATCCTAATGACATGGTTTTCTCTCAGTGGCCTCCTCGGTCTTATGATCTCACACCATGTGATTTCTTTCATGGGGAATGAAAGACGTGCATAGAAGCTTCTTGTAGGAAAACCAGAGGGAAAACACCCAGTTGGTAGATCAAGAATGAGGTGGGAGAATAACATTAACTATGATTTGAAGGAAGTAGATTATACAGGGGATGATTGGAAAACATTAGCTCAGGATAGGGATGTATGAAGAGCTTATGTCCGTGTGGTCATGAACTTATGGGTTTGATGGTGTCAGTGAGTTAGTTAATGTACGTTGACCTGCCATACTTAAGAAGAAGGTTTGTTGATGTTCAATCTATTACTCCAGATATTCTGACCAATATTTGGGAGGAATTCTGCTATCGGCCAGATGTGTGCCATGGACAAATGGTGGTCATATTGAACATTTATATGGTATAGTTTGAAATCCTATGTAAATATCATCATCATCTGCCTTTCAAGTATTAGGCCTAGTGGCCCGTTACGGTATCCTGCCATCTCCGAAAAGGTCGACCCACAGATCTTCTGCCTCGAGGAATGTAGTCAAGAATTTGTTTTGGTATTCTGTGACGATCCATGTGCTGAATATGGGCTAGCCAATTGTTTCTATATTCTTGGAGGTATTCAGATATAGGTACGATGATTAACTCTCTGGCTATTGTTGAATTTCTTTGGTGGTCTAGAAGGCTATAACCTGCAGTTCGTCTTAGAAATTTCATCTCCATGGCTGTAATATGACGGTCATCCTGAGTTCTGATGGTCCAGGCTTCACTGCCATAACAGATTATTGGTCTAGCGAGAACTTTATAGATTTTCATTCTTGTGTGTATTTGCACTTTTGATGGTTTAAAAGCCTATGTAAATATATTGCAAGTAAGGTAAATTAAACAAGCATTGAAACCCCATCCATCAATTAGGAACACGCTGTATTTTATGCCTTCATTAGTATTTTTATGAACTATGAAATGTGTACTGGTAATGAAATTTCATTTCAGCATTTGTCTTGCCTATTGATGAAAACCAGTAAAAAAAATTCGAGTCAGGTTGGTTGGGACAATGGTTTGAACTCGGGACCTCCCTAAAAGAATAGTTTAATAAAATTGTATCGTAGAGAAAATCATGATGTTACTCTATGGAAATAGTTTCGTACAGAGATAACCCACTATGTTTCGTAGAATAATACCATAGAGAAGAGTAGAATAATACCATGGAATAATATTACTCCATGGTAATCTATTATGACTCGTACTGTAATTATTTTGAAGGCGGTTCTATCACAGAGTATCTATCATACGATCAGAACTCATTCAAGAAACCATGACTAGAAAGATTTTGCACACGGCAGAAATTATTGTGTTGTAAAATAACATTTGTGTAATGCACTATTTTTAATAATTAGCGAAGTAACTTAATAATTACTCATTGTTGATTACTGAGTAAATCTTAAGATAAAAATAAATTATTATTATTATTGTTTTTATTTTGACTTATAATGGCCGTCCTTCTGCGATATTTATTCATTGGGATTCTCCGCCATCTGTTGGGTATCTTTGGTAACTATAGAATGGGGAGGGGATGAAGAAATGTGCTTCGCAAGCCTCGTTTCCACTTGTTTCCCAGTTTTCCGTGGCGGGCTGTAAGCAGCCATCTTGGATTTTACTCTTTGAGAAGCCGGCTCAGCTTTAAATACGCAATTGAATTGTGAATTCAAGGCCTCTTTTTTCACGCCATTTTATATATTGTAAACTTCTTTGTGTGTTAATATTCACTTGTAATCCAGGATTTCACCTCGGAATGTATTAGGTATGAAGAATTCGAATGTGAAATAGTGATGTAGTTTAGTTTGCAATGGTAGATCGGCTCAAGTAATGGCGTTTGCCAAGATACGGGGGCAGTGGCTTTTTTGTTCTGTAAGATTTGTATGTGATATAATTGAAGTATACATAAACAGTTCTATTTTCCATGTATTGAATTTTTAACGAAATACCATCTTGTATGTTGTGCACGTGCTAGAAGTGCAACATTTAAATAGCAAAGGTTCTCTCAACATTACGTATATTAGGTATATGATATTAGCCATTCTTAACAGAACTAATATTTAGAGTGTTAAATTGGAGGATCTTAAGCTATTTATACTGTGATATAAAGTTTAGCATATTTTGCAAGAATTTAGTTTATTCACGCTAAGATTGGTTAACTATTAGTAAGTCACTTGACAGGTAAATGCTCTCTTTACTAATATTAGTGTGATATATATACATACATGCTTAAGGATTTTAGTTTTCGGGTAATTTATTATTTTTCTGCATATAACTAAATTTTACATAGTGCAGTGTATGTTTAAAATAGTTTATAATAATTATTAATCAGCATTGAGTAAAATGTTATACAAGTTTTTGTGTGTTAATTTTATTCTCATTTATTTTCAGGAATATTATTTCAAGCTTATGTTGCGACCCAATTTATAAATCGTGCGACTTTCTTGAGATCTCAGTCGCAGTGGACATCAGAAATGGCTTTACCAAGCCGTTCACGAGTTTATTCGGATATAAATTCTCATAAACCTCGCGAGTACTGGGATTATGAATCATATGTTGTGGACTGGGGGTGAGTATTGTTTCGATTTTTTATTATTTACTAAAACCTGGCTATATTACTAGAATCTGTCACAGATTTATTGCAATTGTTCATTTGAATGAACTAATGGGATAGCCAACTAATCTACTGAATAATACGTTGTTAAAAATTTTAACTGTTATTTCTCATTAAATGCTCTTCAGTAATTGGGAAAAAACCCACTATTTGTCTATCATTTATTCCACGAATTCTTCTAAGTTCTACAGAGTCACAGTGTGCATGCACGAGTTGCTCTAATGTTTACTGTAGCTTCTGTTAGATTGCTCTGAAATTGGAGTCACCAACTATCTAAAAAAAATTCCTAAACATTTATAAAAAAGTGGATGTAAACGTAACTTCCATTTTCTAACCTAACAAAACAAATTACATGCATATTATTTAATAAACTATAAACTAATCTTACATACACTAACTTGTCCCATCGGAATCTAACAAAATGAAGTTAATTTCTTGAAATATGGTTTGGAATTAATTGCAAATGTTGGTAACGCCGATTGGAGAGCCATCTAGCTGGTCACAGGCTGAAATTTCCATTAAGCACAGTGAGAAATTTTTCTAAGTCCCAGGGAGATGCCATGCACATGTGCTGACAAGTTTTTATTTTCAAATTATTTCAGAACATTTACAATAAATTTTACATTTGGATAAGGTGTATAAACCGTTGCACATGAATTCTTCTAAGTTCTATAGAATCGCAGTGCCCATGCGCAAGTTGCAGGAGTTCCTGTAATGGTTAATGTAGCTTCTGGTAGATGGTTCTGAAGTCGGCATTACCAACTTTGGGAATAAATTCCCAAATACAAAAAAAAAATGGATGTAAACTAACTTTCCATTTCCTAACCTAACAAAACAGTTTACATGCATATTATTTATTTCCAAATGCAAAAAAAAAAAATGGACGTAAACTAACTTCCCATTTCCTAACTTAACAAAACAGTTTACATGCATATTATTTAACAAACTATAAACTAATTTTACGTACACTAACACTAAATATGGTTTCAAATTATTTTCAAATGTTGGTAACTGCGATGTGCAAGTCGTCTAGCGGATGTTACATGAAGCATTTCTGCGCCTGTAGAACTCCATGTACAATATTCTCGTAATTTAGAATATTTAAATATCATAAGAAATGTTTATAAAATGGTTCCAAAATGTTTAAAATAGTACCAAATGTTATTATAAATGGTTGAAAAGTGTTTAGTGCATCCGTTTCATAGGAATATTAGATGGAAAATTGTGTGCGACGGTTTATACACCACAGCCTTACATTTTTTCTAATGATTATTTCAATATATTTTTCTACGATGTTTAACTACATACATAACATGAAGACCTTGGCAGCCATATTGATTTTAACATGTTCCAGTGCAGCCAACATAAGAGTATGTACTTCAGAACTTACCATGGGCGTTGTATTGCTTCACAAGTTAAGAGTGCTTAAATTGCGTTAGGTTAGCTTTTAGGTTGGTCTTTCACAGGTTAGAGTACAGAAATTGTTATGTTAGTGTACTTAAATTGTGTTAGGTTAGCTTTTAGTTCCTTAAATATTGTGCATATGTTGGCTGCATCAGTGATTCCATAGTGTAAATCGCTTCGCGTTTGTTGGCACATGCGCATGGTGTCTGCCTGTGACAAAAAATTTGCTCACTGTGTTTAATGGAAACTTTATCTGGAGTCACATTAAGCATTTGCGCGTCTGTTGAACTCGATTCACAATATTCGCGTAATTATATAAATATGTAAAAATTGTAAGGAATGTTTATAGAACCGTTCCAAAATGTTTTAAATAGTATCAAACATTATTACAAATGTTAAATGTTTGTAGTGCAACAGTGGCATATGAATATTGGGCTGATGTTTCCATTAAGCGCAGTGACACTTTTTTCTAATTCCCATGTAGACACCATGTGCATGCACCAACAGGTTATATTTTAAAATTATTTCCCACTATTTACAATAAATTTTACATTTTTCTAATGATTATTTCAACACATTTTTCTATGATATTTAACTATATACATAGCATGAAGATGTGGCAGCCATATTGATTTTAACGAATATTCTATGCAACAGTGCAGCCAACATAGAGTATGTAGCCTAATTTAAAATTTCAGAACTTACTATTTATTTTTGGGCGTTACATTCTTTCACAGGTTAGAGTGCTTAAATTGTGTTAGATTAGCTTTAGGTTTGTTAAATAGCATGTATAATGTTGCTGCCATCGCGATATTCCATAAAGTAAACCACTTTGCATTTGTTGGCGCATACGTATGGTTTCTGCCTGGGACTTAGAATAAATTCTCATTGCGCTTAATGGAAACATCTGAATGTTGTATGGAAAATGTGATCAAATTGTAGACCTCGGCCTACTGATTGTATAGAAAGGTACTACTATTGAACAAGGTAAGGGTCAAGTCTAGTTTTGTCATTCATGATTTTCCATAAAGATTTTCTTATGCCACTGTTGACTACACACTTTTATCGCTTGTGATTATGTTGTGTACTATTTTAAGTATTTTAAAACAATTCTTTAAACATTTCTTATGCTTTCTAAATATTTACATAATTATGCAAATATAGTGAATGAAGTTTTACAGATTCACAGTTCGCATGCACGAGATTCACAAATGCTTAATATAACTTCTGCAAGATGGCAGTGGAATTAGTGTTTTCAACATTCGCAATTAATTCAAAACCATATTTCAAGAAATTAATTTCATTTTGTTAGGTTCTGTTGTGAGAAGTAAGTGTACATAAGATTAGTTTATAGTTTATTAAATAATGTGCATGTAATTTATTTTGTTAGGTTAGGAAAGAAGTTGGTGTAGTCCATTTCTTATAAACATTTGGGAATATATTGTAAAAATTTGTAACAATTTTACTGCCATCTTGTGGATGCTTCATTAATCATCGAGCATCTTGTGCATATGCACTGTGTTTCTGTAGAACTTAGAAAATTTGTGAGCGAGAAGTACTAGACTTTTTCCCTAGGTAATTTTATCTTAACAATTTGAGATGTCTATCTTGTTTCACAAATTTTAGTTATATGTACTATTTACACACATGTCGAGTTTCACTTCATCCACATATACATACATTGGTATTTAATTTAAAAAAACAGTGACTCAACTTTAGAAAACTTCTACATATGATTTTCCATACTACATTCTTGGGCTCAACTTTAGATTACCTTTCAACTTAATTTTCCATGCTTTATTCTTATAATACTATTGCTCAATGTACTTCTTCCGTCTTTACTAACATTTTGTATTATTTTAAATATTTTGCAACAATACTTATAATATTTTTTTTTACAATTATTAACATTTATCTACATATACAATGATTTTTTCGAAGTTCTGCAGAATCATGTGCCTGCACAAAGGCTTATAGAAACTTCCACTAGATGGCAGAGATATCTGTGAAATCATAATGACCAACATTCGAAAATATATTTTAAGAAATGGATATTCACTCACTTCATTTTGGGACAAGTTAGCGTACATTGAATTTGTGTACACTTTATTAAATAATATGCATGTAATTTAATTTGTTAGATTAGGAAAGGGGGAAGTTTGTGTACCATCCATTTCTAATAAATGTTTGGAAATTTATTGCGAAGATTGATCATATTGATTTCACAACTACATAGTTCCATCTAGTGACCACTCTATAAACTTTTCCGCATGCACACTTTATTCTGTAGGACTTAGAAAATTTATTAGGGAAGATAAACTTAACTTTTTCCGGTACTGCTATTGAACTAGGTAATTTTAGCTAATGATTTCAAGATGGCTATCTCGTTTTATAAATTTTAGTTTCACATAATATTTACTCATATGTTGAGTTTCACTCCATGTACATATATACATACATTGGTATTTAATTTAAAGAAGCAGTAGCTCAAATTTAGAAAACTTTGTCCTATGATTTTCCATACTACATTCTTCAAATACTTTGCTCTATATACTTTTTTGCGTCTTTACTAACATTTCATTCTATAATGAAGATATTTGGTCTGTATATTCTTAATATTTAATTTTAGGAGGTATATTTTGAGGTTATTATAATTAAATTTTTTCAGTCAGATCATCTTATCTCAACATTAATATTGAGATAAGATGATCAGACTGAAAATAATGTAACTGTATATTCTTTGCTGTGGTCTCGAGGTAGCATGCTGCCTTGTCACGCAGCGGACCCGGGTTCGATCCCCAGTCAGGGCAGTTTTTCTGGGTGAGGTTTTTATCGGGGTTTTTCCTCACCTGTAAGACAAATGTCAGGAAAACTTTAAGGCCCAAACGGTCCCCGAAATCATATGGCCATCATCATCATCCTTCACCGGTGTGGAAAGAACAGGAAGCTACCCATCTACAATTCCCTATTAAAGCTGCAAGCATAGCATGAAAATGCTATGATTGCAGTGAAGGACCTGCCTTCGGGCAGAATTACTATGGATGGATTCTTACCTCTTATGGTTTTTGTTGAGTCTGTAATTGCTGACGATGGAGCTCAGAAGCCTTGAAACATATGTTCAACAAAAACAATCATAAGAGGTAAGAATATACAGACCAAATATCTTCATTACTAAATAAACCTCTTAATGTTACTTCCTATTGTATTTTAAAATAATTTCATACTGTTTTGCATACTTTTTTAGTATCATTTTTAACATTTATTTACGTTATTAATATACCCGGCGTTGCCCCGGGAATCTACTTATCCTGGTCTTGGCATCAGTGAGCTGAAGGACAAAAATGGTTATTGTGAGATATCCGTAAAAGATAGACATATGTTGTCGCAGACTTTTTTCTAGAATTTTTTAGATATTAAATTCTGTGTACATTAATTTGGTGTGTTTGTTATGGTTTAGGCAGCATAAGCCATTTATGCGTCCAAAAAGCAACTTTTTTAATGCATCGATGCACTTTTTTAGCTCCGGTCTTACAGTATGTATGATAGTATGTTATATATGTTAATTGTCCCAGAACAATTCTCTAAATGGTGGTAAAACCCCATTCAAATGGGTCAAGTAGTTTTTGAGTCCATGAAGGATAGATGCTTGTGTATTGTTTAGATAAGTAATGTTGGTTTTTTGTGTGTCTGGTGGAATTTTGAAGATGTAATTCACTGGAAGTTTGTTCCAAATGAACATCCTTTCAATGCAGACCTTTGTTTTCAACAATTGGAACAAAATTGATGAAATATTGAAGGTTGCAGGTTCAAACCCTACTGGACCCCATACTGCATGAACAACCATGAAAAAAATTCAGGAATTGGGATGATCCGAAATGCTACCACACCCATTGCATCTTCAGATTACAATATGTTTAAATCCATTGTCCAATTCTTGTGTGAAATTTCGAAAACATTGAAGCTGTAGAAGTGGTCTCATCACTGCATCATAAACCAGAGACTGGTACTGTCACAGCATAACAAATCTCGAAATATTGCTAAAGACCATACAAATAACCCACTGTGAGACATGGTTGCTTCTCTAGTGGAAAGTTTCTTAACCAGTCAAATTTAATTACACATATTTTCCTATAGATGTCAGCAAGGTACATGTGGCTAGCACATTCCTCGAGGGACATCTAGTAGGAAGCTAAGGTATTACTTGAATAGATGAAGGTCGGTTAAATTTTGCTCAGAGGTTTTTTATTCCAGACTTGAGGTTCTTTTATGGCCCTGAAAATCTTCAGGCTGAGGACCCATGGCTTAAATTTACTTTGATTTTTTACTTCCTACAACAATTGAGATATTGCAGTTTTTTAACGTCTAGAAAATAGCATTGCTCTTATGGAGCAATTCTTGCTAGCAAATGAGTCCTTTTATATGAGATTGATTTATTAGTTAATTAATTTTAAATAAAAATATTAATTTAATTCATTTCACTTACAATTTTGCCAAGAAAGTGGGTGCCCAATTTATGAAAAAATACCATTAAGGATGTATAATTATCATACAATTTGAAAATATAATAGGATTTGGGGGCACGCCATAGCGTAGTGGTTAAGGCACTGAGCTACAAGCCGGAGGGCCGAGGGTTCAAGTCCCGTTGGGGTCAGGATTTTTAAACTGACCCAAACCCTCTGGCGGCACTATGGCCCTGGGGTCAACTCAGCCTCTAATGGAAATGAGTACCAGACGCTTGTTCTGGGGGTAAAGGCGGCCGTCATGCAGGGCTGACAACCCGGCTGACATAAAGTGCCGATTGTCTAGAAAAAGTGGGAGCCTTAACCTCCTACTACCCCAAGGGCCTCCGGGTCTGTTGTGGGATCACTTTACTTTAATAGGATGTAACATTATGAGGTTTTATTTAATAATAAATTTGGTCAGTTTAATTCTTACCTTGTATCATTGTTTCTGTTAGACATATGTTTCAAGACATGTTTGCCTCATCTTCAGTATGTCTAACAGTAACAATGATATGAGGTAAGAATTAAACAGACCAAACTGATTATCACACAATTATTTAATAAAGTTAGGGGGGTTAAACTTAATTATTGGAACAGCATCTGGCTGAGAAACCATTGAATTCCCTTGCAATGAAACTTGTTTTGCCAGGTACAACTGTGGTCAAGAAGAAAATACATAATTAATACATAGCGTAGTGGTTAAGGCACTGTGCTACAAGCCAGAAGGTCGAGGGTTCGAGTCCTGGTGGGGGTCAGGATTTTTAAACTGACCCAAACCTTTTGGCAGCACTATGGCCCTGGGGTTGACTCAGCCTCTAATGGAAATTGGTACCAAATGGTCGTTCTGGGGTAAAGATGGCCATCATGCAGGGCTGACAACCCAGCTGACATCAAGTGCCGATTGTCCAGAAAAAGTGGGAGCCTTAACCTCTTTACCCCAAGGGCCTCCTGAGGTCTGTAGTGGGATCTCTTTATATTTATATCACGGGTGGTTTACTCAGTGAGAATGTTCTGAAGCTACTGGCATCTCTGGTCACAATCTATAAAATTCCAAATGTTAATGTTGTTCTTCAGTAACCACATTAGAATGATAATAATTTAGATTTAGTAGCAGAAGTTAAGATAATTGTCATAAACTTATGTTGATGCAGTACTTTGCTAGAAGGAGAAGTGGCAACAGCCTTCCCATAAGAGCAATGCTATTTTCTAGATAAGCCGCCCCTATAGATCAGTTATTGTGACAGTATTTTCACAACAATAATGTTATTGTCCACTAGTTAATGAAATTCTAGCATATGTAATTAATTATAAACAAAAAATTATATTTAACTTTCTTATCATGTTTTGACATTTGCTTGTACAATGACATTTCAACATACAAATTATATTGATGAAGTGTAAGGGCAATAGAACACCTTCAATTCATAGTTCAAAGATTAAGCAAGGTTCACAATATGGAAAAAATACATGTCTCAACAAACTAGTATTATGTATTTACATAGATACTGTCTCAAAAGTAACTTTTTTGAACAATTTGGATTTTTTTTCTGGCAAGAAATTAAACTAGTCTTTCAAAATAGATGTTGACATGGTAGTCTTAGTGGTTATGTTACATGCCTCTAGTCTGAGAGTCACAGTTTCAAATCCAGCTGGGATCAATGGATTTTTAGGATGGAAAATCCAAGGAACAAGTCTTCTGGGAGGGTCCTGAGCCTGCAGATTTTCACGTTCTTCAAAGAACCTTAAGTCTGAAAAAACGTTGCCTCTAAACAAAATTTATTGATTTAACATATGTAGGAAATAAACTATGAGGTTTCTTTTAATTATTAATGATTTGGGTATTTTGACTTACTCATATTTCTTGATTTTTATGCAGACCTGGTTTCGTCACTTTTGTGCGACATTGTTGATGGCATTGACCTGGTTTTGTTGCTTTTGTGCAACATTGTGATGCATTGGATTGCATCGACAATGTCTCACAAAAGCGATGAAACCAGGTCTGCATAAAAATCAAGATATATATGAGGTGAGTCAAAATAACCAACTTATTAATAATGAATAGATCTATTTCTGGTTAGTGGTTGTATAATTTGCCTATCCAAATTTACATAGGTGCTGGGGTATTATTTGATTAATAATTTTCACACGAATTATAGGAATATTCAATTTTATTTATAACACATATAAAAGCAACTTTCACTGAAATATAAGTGCACTTTAACTATATATTAACACTGTCTTGGAGTCAATAGTTCTCGCGTCCACCTCTTGTGGCTGCGAGAGGGAGAACTTGTATCATAAATGCAATTCATGCATTTGAAGTACTCTGCGCATGTGTCCGGCATGCCAGAGATATACTCATAGATTGGCAGCACTGCAAATAGTATGTGATAACCATCCTGGCCTCTGCCATAGAGCAATATAAGTGGTAATAAAACAACACTGCCACAAGTAGGTTTATCTTAAGCAGAATGGAGTATATTTATGGAACAAATAATTAAAATTTTCAGATTTCATACCATCCAAGTAATACCTTGGCACCCGCGACAATATGTAGGGAAATAGTGTAACTAAAAATCAATTGGTTAAGAAACTCCCAAAAGGGAGACCAAAGGGCTTGATTGCGGGCTGTAGGATGGATGGATTCTTCCTATCGTATCTCATGAAATCTTGGTCTCTTCCTCTTAACACACTGTCGTTTATATCCCTGGCTTGAATGGTGTATATTTATTGTTTCTAGCAAAATAAGTCTAAAGGGCATTCTTCTGCATAATGAGAATAAATTATGGTAAAATCAAATGTTTCTTACCTCTCCTCATACAAATCTAAGTAGATCACAATTTCGAGACCATAATGGTCTCATCTTCAGTACTATTTTGGCGACTGATGTTATGTCCATCGGAAGAAACTCTTCTTTGTCCCTCTGTTGGTGGACCGATGAACCTCTGGATCAGGTCAGAATTTGTGGGAATTTCGAAGTTCATAAGTTTCCTTTGTTTTTTTTAATGTGGATCTTTTCCCAAACCGTGAGTTCCTTTTGTTTGTCTATTTGTTTAATTAGACTGGCTTTTGATTCAATTAAATGTTTTTTGGACCAAGCATGAGCAGCTACTGCCGACTTTTCCACTTCTCCATTTTTGACGTTTCTAGATGTTCTTTCGCCCTTGTTTTCAAATTTCTTTTTGTTTTCCCAATATAAATTTTGTCACAATCCCTGCATTTGTTCTGATAAATTCCTGATTTGTTTTCTTCTTCAATTCTTTCATTTTTATTGGTTTTAGTTATCCTATTAAGGCTGTATTCGTTCTTCGGTGCTAATCCTTTATTAAACTTTGTGATAATTTTTTTGAAATTTATGGTGTTTCAATGGATGGTATAAAATTGAATAAATTAGCTTCGGTTCCAGTAGTTCAGACAGTGCACATAAAAGAAACACACAATCATATGTACTATTCTAGAAAAAAATATATAGTGAATTAATGAACACAAGAGATACATGTGATATGACCTTAATGTGTGTGGTATTTTATTGGAACCACAAAGAGGGTAAGCAAAATGTCTGTATTTTTTGTGCAAATTGGACTCTAGAGCCAGGGAAAGTTATTAATTGGCCAAAAAACAATTGGTGCCAGGGACAAAAAATGTAATAAATCGCCAATTTGTTAAAGTTTTGGGCAAAAAAAGTCCCTCGTTACCAGCACATTGCTAAAAATTCTGTTACTGTCTGAGGCAAAAGTGGAGGAAGGCTTTTTCATGGTCACAGATTCGCAAACTTTAGGATGTTATTTTTAAAAACTGTATGTCTTACATGGAACTACAAGCTTGGGAATCATACAAGGTATTTTTTTTGGGCAGCTTTAGGGGGTGCTCAATTGAGAATTTGTTTGAAAGAATTAATGATGATGCTTAAACTATTGAAACTACAAATATGAGGTGAGTCGTGCATATCTAACTCCTATTATAGAAAAGTTATTTTTGTTCACATTGGTGTGCTTAATCAATTGTTGGAAATTATTTGATTATCTGAGACGTGATTTGATTATCTGTTTGCGATAAACATAATGTGAGTTAATTTGATACGGATTTGCGTATATTAACAAAAAATTTAATGAATCCACTAGCTTTACAGTAAAAAAGATTTTCCGTTAAAAAATCTTATTTTCTTCGTTTCAATCCACATAACCACAGCAACACAAAGTAATCTATTGAATCAAATAATGTATTGATTCTATGTTCGCTAGAATACTTTTATTTGCTTTCCCATTTATTTCATATTAAATTGAGCCACAGCGAAGCGTGGCTGAGTTTAGCTTGTATTCTATAACAATTAAAAGAATCATTACTATAACCACAAATTACAGGAACTAGAATTGATAAACCCAATGCATCCTTATGTACGGAAAATGCTAATTCATGATTATATTATTATAATAATTATAACAAAAGAATCATTATCATAACCACGAATTACAGAAACTAGAATTGATAAACTCAATGCACTCTTATGTACAGAAAATGCTAATTCATGGTTATATTATTATTATATATACAAAAGTGAAAGTATGATAAATTCAAATCATATAGTTGGTTTTCTCAACCTGGAGCCACTACTTATTGTAGCTATCCAAATTCCCTATGATTATGCATGGGCACATATGAGGGAGATTTTGAAAATGTGACCGAATTCAAACATCTAGTAATAATTACAAACAGGATTGGGGGTGCAGAAATCAAATAATCAGCTCAACTCTGGAAACATTTTGTAAATAAGAAATGTTCAACTTTATATATCGGGTGAATGTGTAAAAAGAGATTAACGTAGTCTATTTTCAATTTATGTACCAAAAAGAGATTAACGTAGTCTATTTTCAATTTATGTACCACTTCAGCAGTCCATTTCACATAGATGAATGTAATCTTGATTTGTGTATAGAGAGAAGTCTAGTATGTATGTTTGTGTAAAGTGTGATTATGAGGATAAAGAGAAGGGAGAAGGTGAAACCCAGTGCTGACAAGTAGCTTATTATAAAATACACATGAACAAATGAAGAATCTGTTGATTTCCAAATAAAAATGATGAAATGAGATGGATTGGGCATACTCTTCAGGAAAAATCAAATTGCTATTGTGATACAAGCCTTGTTTGGAAACCTCAACTTCAAGGTACTTGATAGAATGGGCAATAATCTTCTTTAACCCATCAGCGTGGAGTGATGTGCACCACCCACATAAATAAAACACTTCCCTGCGGAGTGACGAGTACCGTCTGCATGATTTCTTACCAAAACTAGTTCTTATTTTTCGGGAATGATTCACTAAATAAATTATTAAATAATATAATTTTGTAGAGGAAAGAATACACTTTTATTTGATATATGAAATTAATAATATAACTTATTTTCAAATTGTATAATTTATTGTTAAATGTGAGTAAGTTTGAAGTGCTGATTGAGCATGTTCTATATCTGGCACATTTAATTTATTATCATTCTTTGTAAAAATATACAATGACAACACAATTTGTGAACTGCAATCTTATAGAGGAGATCTCAAGCTTGTAATTAACATAAATTTATATTTTTTTGTTCATGTAGTTCTCATTGTTTTTATGGACTGCGTTAGAGACTGTTTGTCTGCGTTTCTCTGCTCTCTTTCTGGAAACCATGAAACTATTTAAAACTTTGTTTATATTGCTAGGTTGGTGAAGGTTTCTTCTTTCAAATGAAATATGTGACACTTATATGACACTAAATTTGTGAAAGAAATTCTAACATGAATGAGTGACTGTTCAATCCTGTTAGACTAGCTCGAGGGTGGCAGTGTTTCATCATGGCCCCTACAAATAAACATAGTGAAAATATTACAAAATGCTTAGACGAGGAACTGGAAAACAAACAAAATATATTGTAGATTATAATATAAATATAGGATCCCTGGACCTAACAGACTAATTTTGTTACATGTATATTTGTTAGAATGTAAGAAATAAAAACTAGTACATGAAAATATTTTCCATCTTCTAAACGTTGCTAACTGAACAGCATGATTATCTGTAGGGAGAATTCACCACAAAATATGTTTCGCATTGACCTTGATGAAGCATAACTTGTGTAGCATAGGGGTGGGGTAGAAAGAAAGGTTCCCGGATGTCATTCAACAGTACCGAGATTAGTTACAAGGCATTTTCTGGGAAGAATACCACCGAGAAGAAATAAGGCCCTCCCTAACAAAATATGTGTTGTGTGTTATAAAAAAAATAAACAGAAAGATACAGTACTTAGATGCTCTGACTATGAAGCGGGATTATGTATGCAGGGGTGCTTCAAATCAATTTCAACTAACTTAATTTCTAAGGTACGGTTTTATAAATTTTATTTGTATTGTTGTAGTTTACAATTATTATAATTAGCCTCACGTTTAGCTGAATACAATTTAAAATTTCTATTTGGATATTTTAAATATCTAACAAGATATAAACTTTTACAAAACTTTGTTTTCTAACTTACAAATTGAAATGAAATTCGAAATTAGTACCAAGACCACCATAAATATTGTCAGCCCAGAAATAACTAAAAGGAAGCTATTTAATCAGTCTGCAAAGGAATACTAAATCAAATTAATATTTATATCCCCGAAACCAACTTGGCTCATGCCGGTTTAAACTAGATCATGTAAGAATATAAAGATTGAGCAGAAGACCGTCAAGTGTCATGAAGAAGGAATGTGGGAGAGGAAGAAAAGACATGAGGAGAGTTAGTAAGATTTTAACTAGGATTTGCATCATTAAGATCTGTGCCCTGGATAAGTGACAAGAGATACTAGTATTAAAATATACATGAATGTAACAAGAACACATTCCTCTGTCAACATAAACTAAGGTGCAATTTAAATGACAGACTTTAAAAAATAATTAGAAAATACAGTAAGTTATGTATAAGTAACATTAAGAAATTGTGACTGGAAGTAATAAAAACTTAATATATCTTCACACACAGAAGTACATTATATAATGGAAATGGACAGCTAATGACAAATAAAGGAAATTTTGAAGAAATGGTTAAAATGAGATGTACAAAGAATTAAACATAGGCTCAATTCTGGAAATGCATGCTATTATATATTACAGGGATTCTTGTCATCCCAACATCTCAAAAAAGTTAAACTGAAAATATATAAACGTTATTCTCCCAGTTATAGGATGTAAAACATGGAATCTTACTTTAAGAGATGAGAAAAAGTATGAGTATTTGAGAACAAAATTCTAAAGAAAATTCTAGGACAAAAGAGAGATAAACAGAGAGAAGAATATATGAATGAGCTAAATGATCTTTATAGGAAATCAGATATAATAGGAACGGTTGTCTCGTAGACTGCAGCAGGCAGGACATGTGGCACGAATGGGGAATGAAAGAGGTCGTGGAAGCTGCTTGTAGGAAAACCAGAGGGAAATGCATGGTTGGTAGACCAAGTATGACATTAATCATGATTTGAGGGAAGTAGATTATACAGGGGATGATTGGAAAACATTAGCTGAGGATGGTATGTATGGAGGGAGAGCTTATATCCACATGGCCATGAACCTATGGATTCGATAGTGCCAGTGAGTTAGTTACAAAGTTATATATAAAATACAGAGTAGTAACTTTACAAAATATAGCAAGCAGTAATGTAGGACCACGCCTTCTTGTATAATGCCATTCCATTCTCTTTCTCTAGCCTTTAGAGTGAAGGTTGTAAAGAGACCATAAAAAAATAACACCATTAAGACTTAATCTCCTGATATTCATCCTCCATGTCACATAATCATCTTAGGCCGGTATTCTTGAAACCAACTCTCCTCTCCCCCACCTCACTCACTTTCGTAAGTTGAGTCTGACCACGAGAGTGAGAGATGGTTTTCTTGAAACCATCTTATCCGATCTTATCTCTATCTCAGGCGAGATGGAAAAATGCGTATGTTGGCAATGATTTTAAAAATGCATAGAGAAATAATCCATATGATATTGTGAAATATGGCGTCTTTTAAAAATCGTCTGCAATTGTATAGGTTATGGGAATGTGATTGTTTGCCTAAAATAAATTAAACTTATTACAAAAATGAGGAAATAGAATCTGATTGAGGTTAAACATACAATATATGTGTGTAACCAAAACGTATTCATGGCAAATTTGGGATTTCCTACATATAGAAATGTCCAACAATGAAAGTAAAAAAATATATATTGCCCAGTTATCCCTTATAAAATTAGTTATCTGAATAGGCTTATATTATTGATAAATGTAGTAAGAAAAGTATAAAAGGTCAAATTGTAACATTCCACAGCTTTTATATTTTATACATATGTATTGTGATGAAGAAAAGCGTACGTTATATGTACGTTATGGGATATCAACAAACCAAATTAATATAATATACGTGATCTATTTTATATCAAATTAAAAACAGTATTAGTGATCCATTTGAGATGGTCTATTTTATTTTATTATGTTATCTTTATGGATAATAGGTATACCTTTGTGCATAACAGGTAATACTATAGGTCCTAATAATTTTGTAGGCCTAACCTTAAAAGTCGAAATTGTAGCAAAATAATAATTTATTATTATGGTTTATAAAATCATTGATAGGTAACTATGTATTAATTTATTGTTGTAATTGTTAATAGAAAACCATTATCAAAATTACACTATGAAGATAATATTTTAAGAACATGGTAAGAAATTACCATCACCACGTTATGTAAATACATCAAATAAATACAAAGTTATTAATCAATTTTTGATGGTGCATTTTATTTTCCTTAACCTCGAGGTTGAGATTTTGGTAAAAAATATACATATGGTATAGGGCTCAACTGCACTTCTACTAGCGCTTGATTTTTCATTTATATTGTCGTAAACTCTTCTTCTGTATTAACTAACATTATTTAATGCTTTAAACTTTTTCAAAAAATGTTTATAACATTATTATACAATTTTGAAGTATTTATTTAAATATGCAAATCACAATATTATGACACTGGTAGACAATATTATGATGCTATTTTCTCTTAATATTGCAAATATTAGTAATTTAAATTTCACAGCGACATATAGTAATCGAGGATGATAATCGATATGTGGTTAGATTGTGGGTTATCGCTGGCTATATAAAACCTGACATATGTGCACTGTTGTTCTATTGGACTTCGAAAATATTCCACGCTAGTTTAAGTGCAGTTTTTCCGTTTATAGAAACACTGTTAAGTAACTATGTATTAATTATTGCTGTAATTCACCACAAATCTTTAATCACCATGTTATGTAAATTATTAGTATTGTCTCTTCTCCTTATGGTCATTAATGCTTTCCCTGATACAAGACTATAGTCATAATTTATAAACTTTGATACTCTATCAGTGTTATTCTAAAATTTATATCAAAACAAAAAATGGAACATTATATGCAGTATATATATGCCAACTTACTTTGCCCTACAGTCCTATAAGGGCATTTATATAAACAACCATCTTTAAAATATGTCATCATTGCATGAAACTTCATTTCAGTTTACTGTTTTTACTCTCATCCTCACGTCAACATGATTTTTTCAAATATGTCCCCTTGAATAGCTGATTGGTTTTACTACTTATGTTGCAAGCTCTAGGGCTTTATGAAATACATAAGATAAATGGCACATTCACTAAAGCCCTCCACTGAACCTTTTCCTCAACGAACTTAATCCAATAAAAATTTCTTCTACTGTCTATTCAATCTACATGATCAACCCATAACAAACTTATAAAACTTATAGCGACAAATGTATTTATTTTATTGAGAAAATACCATTAGGAAGGTTTAGATGGGAGGATATTTGGATGAATCTTAGGGAACTGCATATTGGAAATAAACATCTGTTTTTGGTGGACATGAGTTTTGTATGTCATGATAAAAGAAAACAGAAGTGAATTCTAGTTCTTGGACAATGCAGGAAAATGAAATTAAAGAACAGTCCATACTTAATATTTTATTGTGGAATTAATATGTATGACACCTGAAATAAATACAAAATATGTTTCATTTGAAAACATTGCTTTTTATTATTATCAGCATTCATAATTACTCATAACAATTATATACAAGAATCAATATGGATTTACATACATGAACATTACACAGCTATCAATGTACATAAACACACAAATTTGTAACACTAATACCTTATATATTATTGTGAAACGTTACTATTTACACATTTTTTAGAATATAATACCTCATCGTGTCCACCACTGTGGTCTCGAGGTAGCGTGCTGCCTTGTCATGCAGTGGGTCCAATTCCTGGTCGGGACAAGCTCCGGGGAGAGGTTTTTTTGGGGTTTTCCTCACCTGTAAGACAAATGTCAGGAAGCTTAGGGACCAACAGTCCCCAAAATATCATCCGGTCATCATCATCATCATCCTTCACCGATGTGGAAAGAAAGCAACGGGAAGCTACCACACCTATAATTACCTAGCAAATCATAGCATGAAAATGCTATGATTGCAGTGAAATACCTACCCTTGGGCAGAATTACTATGGATGGATGGATCATAAGGCTTTTAAGTTTCCATACCCAACTTACGGAAAACAAGATAACAAAACAATAAAGCTTGCCAAGGATCTACCTACTTAATCAAATATAAATTACTTTAATGAAATTTTATTATGGGAATTTACATTATCAGGCAAATAAATTAAGTAAGTCAAATTATTACATCCTCACCTCATAAAACTGGGTGATTCTCAGAGGACCGGTTTCTGAAGTTATTTCCTCTATCATCAACCAGAACTCAGACTATAGAGTTAATGGAATCTTGGCTGATGATACAAGCAATAGCTTCAGAAACCGGTCCTGTGAAGATCACGGAGTTTTTATGAGGTAACATGTAATAACTTATTTGACTCACTTAACGGAATATAAAATAATAAAAAAACCCATGGCTTGAAAGGCCTAGAAGGCTCTTGGCCTACTAGCTGGCTGTTGGACTCACTTCCACATGAGTTGATCACAGAGATAGAAGATCATTCACCCAGTGTAGGATTGATATGTGGTCAGCATGTCAGGTCCCCCAGTCATTATAGCTGATTTTCTGAACTTGGAGCCGCTACTTATTGTAGCTACCCAAATGCCTCATGATGCTGAGTGAGCAATGGCCCAATACTGGCCAAAATCACAAGAAAAAATGTTTTCCCCCATGGAGACCCGAACCAGCGCAAGTCTGGTAACTCTCTGACAAAGCATCTTGCCTTAACCATTCAGCTATGGTGCGGGACATAAAACAAACAAACTGAATTAAATAAACATGTTCACAATTGGCTATACCAGAAATGTGAATAAATGTGCACGCATTTTAACTTACGTTATCCAATAAATGATAGTGTTAGTGACTTAAAGGACAATTACAAAGTTTATAGCTGATATGTCACATGGAATAGGGCCCTATTTAAATTACACATTAGAACAAATAAAATTTAAGATTAGACAAAATGATATAGTGTTACAGATGCACCAACAATTTAGACGAGGAAATCTGCATTTTTAACACATAATGGTCTATATACACAACACAAATATGTTAACAGCCTTACAGCAGAGGAAGTATAGAAGACAAAAAAAATGCACAATACATGATAGTGTAGTGAAAAGAAAGTGTTCATATAATTTTGTCCAATCACAATCCTAAAATTACAAGTAAAAATACAATGGGAAGTAAGTAAACTCTATTAGGTCCTTCTTAATAACAAATAAGGTAAATCTGGAGTTATTCTACCTCATAACTTGTTGTGTTCTATTTGAACTAGTGTCTGTATTATAAAGTATACCATTGTCAGCTTTTCCAGAATGTTGAAATTAACATTGTCGTTCCCTCTATGTCCAGAGCTGACAACTTAAATTTCAACAGTCTGGAAAAGCTGACGATGGTATACGTGAAATATCAAAACTACTTCAAATAGAACACCAGTTATGAGGAAGGTTGACTCGGTATTCACCTTACTTATTATTAAAAGTGGACATCTATTAGAGCCCTTCTGGCTGTCAATCCATTTGGCAAATCATAAACATCATTCACAACTGGAATAGCATTATTGGTGGCAGATCCTCTATTTCGGCATCGTTTGCCCTCCTCGCTATATTGTGTAACACAGTTGTTTGCAACTATAACAGTCGTCGTCGTTTCAAGTTTTGAGTTATAATTGAAATCAGCTCGTGTTTGTGGGTTGAGGAGAGGTGTCATTAAAATATGATGGCACGCATACCCACTGTCTTCCAGGAGAATGCCAGACACTTCTCCTTCTTTAAATTGGTCACAGATCATGCTACTTTTGAACATACGACTGTCGTGTGCAGATCCTGGCCAGCCTGTAACGATGTTTATGAATTCCATAGTGAAGTTCACAATGGCCTGAAAATTAAAAAAAAATCCAAGATATAAAAAGCAACTCTCAATGCAATAAATAAATAAATAAATATATATATATATATATATTAATTAAATAAAAGTAAAACTTAGTTTTATTCGATTTTCATATTTATTAAGATATAATTCAGTGACAGCTGTTTCGGTACACTGTACCTTCTTCAGACATGTACCGAAACAGCTGTCACTGTATTATATCTTAATAAATATGAAAATTGAATGAAACTAAGTTTTATTTTTATTTAATTAATTAATATGGATTTTCATCAAGTAAACACCAACTCAATTGATTATATATATATATATATATATATATATATATTCAATTTTTCATATTCAAAATTCTTACTATAAACTATGCCGTTCCTGACGAAAAACTATTCATTTTTTATTCATAGCCATTACAAGCACTTCAGTTTTGTCATTGCGTTAAAATTGTGATGGTTTCGTCAATTGTTTTATTGGAAGTAAATTTGGCTCAACTGCACTTTTACTAGCGCTTGATTTTTCAGTTATATTATTGTAAAACTATAGCACTTATTTTGTATTTCCTAATATTTTAAACTTTTTCAAACAATTTTTATAACATTATTAGACAGTTTTGAAGTATTTATTTAAATGTGCAAATCACAATTTTATGACACTGTTAGAAATATTGTGATGCTAACTGCTATTTTCTCCACAGAGTATATTACTTAGTCTATGATTTTTCTATCGCTGTTTTGGGTTATCGCTGGTTGGATCAGCATTAGGGAGCGATAAGTAAGTGTACACCCATTTTTAATAAACGTTTGGTAATTTTAATATTATTAATATATCTTTTTAAACATAGATTTGGGGATTTATTGCAAATATTGGTCATTTAAATTTCATAGCGATGGATTGTAATCGAGGATGATAATCAATATGGTTCGATTGTGGGTTATTGGTGGCTCTCAAACTCTGGCGCATGCACACTGTTATTCTATAGGACTTTGAAAAATATTTCATGCTAGTTTAAGTGCAGTTTTTCCGTAAATTTACTTGTACCTTAATAAAGAAAGAAAAAATAATGCTTGAATTGTGACTTGAACCCTGGATCTCTGATTCTGTACATTAGTACAATACCAATTACACCCATCTGAGCACCGATAAGAATGTCAACATTTCTTTCTACTTATACAATTCTCGTTCGTCCGAAGACCATCAATACCAACATGCCAATTGGAATCTTTTATTCAGAAGTACTTTTATTGAGAATTTATACATTACTTTTGAACGGTAAAGCTTCATACTTTGAAGTTTTTATTAAATTAACACTTTCCAACCTAGATTAATTAAGGAAGAAAAATTAAGGTTTGGAAAGTGTAAATTTAATAAAAACATGAAAAAATTAAAATATGGTTATATTTTATTTGTTATTTATGCAAAAATCTATGTTATGTTATGGAATAAATGGTATGAGGTAGTAATCTAGAACAATATTAACACAATACATTTTCAAAATGTTTCTCACTGATATTGGTCTACAAAATCTCCTACTTGGCACAAATTATTTAGGTAAAAGCATCATAAATCAAGTATTCACCTAAAATGGTTCACAGATGCTGCTTGGAGGTCTGCTTTCATGTGCTATATATTTAAGACAGTGCAACCTAATGGCTTTATTTCAATTTTCTTACAATACGGATCAAGGCAACTTAAGCCATGGATCACATGTCGTAGATTTACGACACGTAGAAGAACCTGAACTCTAAAAATAAAGCTTCTAAAAAAAATTAGTTGGATCTTTCATTATCAGTTTTGAATTACAACTCTAATGATGTCAATTAAAGAGCATAAGGGCCTTCTAGGCCTGTTGCGCTTGGAGAGAGGGAGTGAAATAAAATAATAATAATAACACACAAAATACTTGCTTAACTAGTTTTTGTACATACCTGACAGTTGAAGGAGAATACGCCCAAGCTATTTCTGAAGATTTCGAGATATTCTCCTCCAGGATTCCTTATTTTTATATGTGTGCCATCGATGAATCCAACTACACCACGGAAACAAGCAATTCTATGAAATTCATAATGGAGATGACGAACCTCATCTCCATTAGGGAATGTTATAAATTGTAGTTTCAATTCTGCAATAGAGGTGGATACTTTTCTGATGACAGGTGACACAGTACTTTGGCTGATGCCAGGGAGGTCTGCCACTACAAGCTGCATACTTCCTGTGAATAGAATTAATAAACAAATTGAATAAATTCACAATTGGTATGACACAATATTTATGCGATAATAAATTTAATATTTGTCTGGCCACACCTTGATTAAGTATTTGTTCCTGAATCGAGGAATTTAGCATAAAATTAAATTAAGCATTATCAGATAATCTTTCATGTGCATAATTTAAAGAGTGAAGCAAATTATGGGTAAACTTTAGTATTTGACTCTCATCTATTCAATGAATAAGTTCTACAGAATCGCACTGCACATGCGCGAATGTTTAATGTAACCTTCACCAGGTGGCAGGATATAAATGTGAAATCGAAATAACTAACCTTCTTAATAAATTCCCAAACAGTTTATGAGAAACTGACATACACCCATTACACTCTTCCTAACCTAACAAAATAAATTGCTTGCATATTATTCAATAAACTAATCATGCGTATACTAACTTGTCCCAACAAAAACACACGAAATGAAGTTAATTTCTTTAAATAACAAAATAAGAAGATTATTAGTATTAAAAAATTAATAGAAACGTAGTGTTTTATTCATTTCTTACTACAGTTAGTTTGAATGAAGACGTTTCATTATTTGCATTTATCCTTATCATTATATATATATAATACAACACATATATATCGTACTATTGAATTACTAATTATTATCCAATTTTTTTGTTCGTTATGTGACCGGAGTTAATAAAAATTTCACTTTTTTGCGTGTTATAATATAACAAAACAAAAAAACGATCATGTTAATGATTATACACGAGAGTGATATCTTATTTCTCTACATGAATTATTTGTAATCGGTTTATATAGTATTTCCATACACGTTTGTAATAAACGTAACACTCGATTTTAAGAAGTCTCACGATGCTATATTGAAAAAGTTAAAATATAATGAATCATACAGCATATATTACATGACTTACCTGTATATCGGGGAATATCCTGAAAGTACAGGCGGCGACGGCGATTCGCTTAATCCCGTAGATTTTGTTCAATTCCACATCTTCTATTAACTTCTGTTGCCTCCAACCCAAAAGATTAATTCACTTTGGAACTCCGCCATTTCTACTGTGGACCAGAACAAGCGAAAGACAGGTATACTGCCGACTTTAGATTTGACATTAAAAAGTGAGTAAGGCGTGGCCAAAACGAGAGTTTTGAGCGAGAGTTGGTTTCAGAATACTCCTCGACGTCATAGGAAGGCGGAGCCACTCACATGTCACTCACTTCGAGAGGAGAGTTGGTTTCAAGAATACCGGCCTAAAACTTGGTCTTTTCTTTTACCAACAGGTTTGTTACTGAAAAAGCTTTCTGACTATTCTAGTATTTTTCCATTCTGACTACATACTCCCAACCAGGAAATTATTTTGCTTTTAATTTCTGATATTTTATCTTTCAGTGAGAAATGTAAATTTGTAATGTATTTTTGTCTTCAAATAAATTTGGCTTTTGGTGAGAAATGATAAATTTAATAGTGTATCTACAATCAAAAATAAGCTTCGTTAGCTATAAATGTGGTGTTAATTTCCAATAAAAGTCTTCTTGTTAAAGAAGTTCGCAGACAGCGTGTAGAACGAAAATTCATAGCCTCGGTGCATGGGAATTCATATAAAAAGAGAGAATAAATATTGGTTTGAATCAAGAGCCTAGTAGCTCAGTGGTCAGAGGAATTGGTGTACAGAACTAGAGACATCTTATTCAAATCCTGATTCAGGCAATGTATTTTTTCTCTGTAATAAAATTCATAATAAAGACATTGAAAGAACGTCTACTGGCTTTATAAAGTAATGTTTAAATTCCCGTTAGAAGTCTTAGATAAGAACTTGTCATCTGCGTGTCGATACAACATTTGTAGTATTTGGTGCTCAGAAATTAAAATGTATAAGAGAAAAATTGTGTCTAGATTGGAGACCTGTGTTATCCTAGATAGTTAGAACATTAGCATATAAGCTGAAGGTCCTGGATTCAAACCCCTGTCTAGTGTACATTTCATTTATAATAAAAACATTGAAGATGCTCTACTGGCTTTAAGTAATGTTTAAATTGCTATTTCACATTTTCTTAAATAGAGAAGCCGCTATTTGCATGTAAATACACAGTTCATACCCTTTGGCACTCGGGAATTAATTCTATAAGAGAGAAATTTGTGCATTTAGATTGGAGGCTTAGGGTAGTTTGGATAGTAATAGCATTAGGATTAAAATCTAAGGTCCTGGGTTTCAAACCCTAGTCTTTCTAGGCATAGATTTTTCTATATTTAATTAATGTTGGGAAGTAAACATTATGAGGTATAATCATTAAAATTCATCGGAGAACATATTGTTTAACAAAAATCACCGTCATAGGATTCATGCTTCCATGATAATCGCGATTTTCAAAAATAATCATGTTCATCGTCAGCCATAACTCCGACTGTACTGTCGGAGTTATGGCTGACGATGAACATGATTATGTTTGAAATCGC